>JAPQRN010022093.1:0-26178 GCA_037367275.1 Coranthus polyacanthus | reverse complement strand
ATGGTTTTCTGGCTCTTTATGATGCCTGTGATAAATGTTTTCATTGGAAAAGACTCTTAACTCTTAAAAAGTGATGACATAGAGGGAGACGAAAAATATGAATGATCCTGATTGTCTTGTATTTTAAATTTCTCTCATCTCTTGGTCAGTTTAAGTCTATTCAATAAATGTTGACCCCGTTTGGCCCTCGACTTAGACCATGTTTTAAGTTTCGGCCCCTGCTGTGATTGAGTTTGACACTCCTGCCCTAGATGCTATTTTAGCCTAAATTCAAATGTTATTCCTAAATGTTATGGAAGCAATCTATTAAGTCTTCTCACTCTATAAGCAATGTAAAAGGTAAATCATTCAGTAGCCATGGTAACGTGTATGTCGGCATGTGAGGAGCAGGAATTTTTCTAGATGCACCAGAAAGTGAAGAAGAGTTAAAACAGAGGATTATAGTGCATGTTATCATTCAAATAAAGATGGTCAAGTGACCAGACAGAAAAATCAGGGTCTTGTATCATATTATGATAGTACAATACAGAATGTCGCATTTTGTCTTGTTTTCATTCATTACAGCTGCAATCCTCACTATTAGTACTTACTCCATTATTTTCTTGCGAGCTCTTTGTGATACCAAAGAAGATAAATAAACACGAGGTTCAGAAAAGTGCAACATGGTACACTGTGAGTCACTTGTATTTCATTTTCCAACATGTGTCATGTTTCATGTAGCTGTGATGATAAAAATCACTGAACTGCACTTATGCCAGGAGTAGATCATATCATATTTTTTGTCTGATAAAATAGTCACTATGGTGATTATAAATCTCTTCTTCTTGCAATGATTGGCAACTGAATTGGTTGGTCAGGTAACAATGCTTATTCCATCATGTCTCACAAGTAGGCAGGTGGTGGTCAAAAAAGATTCCAACATACTAGCGTTTTTTTTGGACATCGTAAGGCATCACAGATGTGACATTGTATGCCATCCACTGTGATACACAACACAGGAGAAAACCATCAACTCACATCCATCACTCTGCATCTCCAGGCTAGGGTTTTATCTGCAGGCCTTTTGAGGTATGTGAAGAGAAGACAGTGCTGCCTCTTTGTCTTCTCCTCCTCAGAACATAACCTTCTGCTAACAAACTCCCTAGGGGAAACTCATCAAACAATCATAGTCACACTTGTCAACATTTCCTATTGGCTACAGATTAGGAGTAAATGCTTACCTCACTGCGGGACTAATAGCAACAGACCACACTCTATCATACATGGAAATTGTGTCTCTAGGGCAGCTCGAAGTCAAAGTCCAAATCTAGATAAGAAACAAAAGTCAGCAGTAAGTATGATTCAAGTATGCATTAATGAGAGATTGTAAGACATTGGGCCTCATACAAGAATCATGCATATGCACATATTTGCTCTTAAAGGTTAGGGGCCCCCACCCTCGCCTACAGTGGCCACAAAAAACATTAGTTGCACTTTTTGCTTAGTGAAGACCAGTGACCAAAGATTTTTTTTATTTTTTAACAAAAGTTCTAAGTAAAGTTTCTAAGTAAAGTTTTTTCAACTGCAGCTAGGTGACATTTTCTTTGTTATTCTTTCTTTCGTCTTAGTTTAGTGTTACTTGTTATATTAGGGGTGGCCTGAATGCCATTTTTTTGCTCTGGAGACCTGGCATTAGTCAACAGCCAATATTTGAAGCTTTTTCAGGTGTATGTGTAAATCAAAAATATTGCAGTGTACTTACTCCTAACAGAAATAACGAAACAACTTCCATGCCTTTCCACACAGCTTTTAGTTTACGATCAGAGCATCTTATTGGCTCTCTTTATTGGCTTATTGTCTGAGTAACCCACTGCACTCTCTCACTCATTGTGTCATGGCTTTGATAAACCAACATGAAAGGTAAATAACACAAAAAATTAAATTAAATGAATGACTGGTCAGACCAGTCTGAACTAATTTTAAGTCCTGATATTATAACTTAACACTTAAATAAACTCACTGAAAGTGGGAAACTGAAAGTGTTGACACACATTTTGCTGCATTACTTTGTTCTATGTTCTATTTTATTATGTGTGTTCTACATACTGATGTATTAACCATTATAGAAACATAAAAAATGATTTTGGTAATTACCAATGCTGTTAATTTAGGGCAGCTGTGGCACAAACCTTACATTGGTTGGTGGTCTAATACATTTGTGAAGCACTGTATGTTTATAGATTGTGACACATGAATAATAAAATGTTAAGTTGTATTGCTTTTAACAGATGGGAATGTTTAAAAAGTTCTTTCATCTTCTTTTGGTAAAAAAACCAATACATTTTGTATCAAAATAGTAAATGAATATGTATACTGACCCCACTGTGGCAAACTTAAAAGACCCTTCAAATTATATTGCGTATTGAATATATGTTAATTTGAACAAACAGAGCAGAAAACTCAGTAATGCAATGTCTTTGAGCTTGGTTTTAGTGTATGTAGCAGTATACCGACCTTGGCTGTTCTGTCTCTGGATCCACTGATGATGAGTCCATTTTTGGAATCCAGACAGTTCACTTCCTGGTTATGACCTCGCAATTCCATCGAAGAGTCACTCCTCCTACTGTGGACCAGGATCTTGCCATCGCTGACACAGACAAAAGAAATTATTACTGCTAGCCTTTTATTGTAGCTTGGAAAAATATAGGGAGGATGTATACATATAGTGAAAGACTGAATTCACTGTAGCTTATTTAAATAGAGGTGCCAAAAGTATACATATTGTTACCTCCAGTTGAAGTACAGATACTTATGTAATATTGACTGCTTTAAAAGTAGAAGTATTGATTCAACTTCTTGACGGCAGTAAAAGTGAAAAAAGTACAGGAAATGTACTCAAAGAATAAATGTCAAAAGTTGGCCTTTGAAGGACATTTTATTCTGTTTGTGTGCAAAGTGAACTGAACCTCATGTCACATTAATATAATGAGAAGACTATTAAACTATTGTAACTTCAAATGAAAAACAACATACTGAAAACAATTAATATTAACATCACTCCAATGTACAAATCAATTATCAATGTCAGCAACAGAACTCAAAAAATACAAAGACGTGACATCACATAAAAACTATGTACTTCCCAAAACCAGGGGCCTCATGTATAAAAGACTACACCGCTTTCATACTGACAGATGGTGTATTCCAAAAATGTAAAAAGTGCGTACACTAAGAAATGTCCATATGTATAAAATCATGTGCATGCCATGTCTGTTCCTTTATACATCCCAATAAAAAATGAAATTGAGCGCACATGCACAAGCGACTTTCCCTGCCTTGCTTCCTCCTATAAATGACTATGCAAATGACTATAAATACGCCTCTCCTCTCACCTGTTGGACAAATAACAATAGCTAACCCAGCTGAAAAACAGAGGAAAAAGAAAATCTTCACTGAATGCGAGATTGATTGTATTGATTAGGGAGCTGGGGGCCCAGAAAATATATTACTTAACTGTAGTTTGTTCTCTGGAATTAGTAATATACGTAAACTGACTGTCACAACAGCTGTAAATGCAACTGTCTCAGGGAGCCATACAATAGCCAAAATAAAAATCTAATCTGACATCAAAGTGGAAAGCATATGTCACGATCCATTTTATGCAGGGGGAGGTTGGACACACTGAGTTATAAGTAATACCATTTATTGTTACAGATGTAATGTTTAAACCAGGGACTCAGGCACCATGGCCACACGAGGAGGAAGAGAGGCTGATGATAAGTTTGTGAGATCAGCGAGTCACACTTCTTCAACATGTTGGATAACAATAAAAATTAAAAAAAACTAGAATGAAAATTTAGAACATTAGAATGAGTTCCTCTTTTGACTGTGATATGTTACATGTTATATTATACCAAATACAGCATTTTTTTCCATGCCAAAGTAAGTCAAATGAAGAACAAACAGTGTGGGCTACCTTCCACTGCTGATTAGGTGAGAGTCGGTCAGAACAAAGCGACACACATCACCATTGTGGCCTGAGTAGATTTCAAATGGGTGGCGCAGGATCCTCCCACAGTCTTGACGCAGACGGTACGCTCCAATGTCTGCAGCCTGAGACAGAAACAGTATATCCCCATCCAGCTGCAACCATGGCAACAATCTGAGGGGAAGATATGGAAGACAAGAATGATACAAATGATTCAAGAATGATCAGTGTAAAGCGTTGATGAAATTGGTCAATATTATAGACTTAAGTCATGCAGATGGAGGTCACAGTTATTAATCATCAAATATTTTGTAATGTATCTTTAGAGCAAAGTGTTAGCCTAGTGAGAGTGAGTGAACACAACCACGTGCTTCTTACTACGAGCTAATATACAGGGCTCCAGTCTGCGTGTGGCTGGTTGAATGGGTTGGACAGAACTTAAATGAAGACTAATAAACAGATAAATACATATCTATGCTAGATTTGGTAAAACAGCTCAAACACCAAAAACAACATACTGACAGAAGGCATAGGTGTATATGGCATCAGGATATCTTCAACATCTGCACAATCACAGAATGTGAACAGCTACATTCCCACAAGGATCCATTTACATCCATTCAGAATATGTTACAACCCTGAATAAGAAATAGTTGGCACAGTATGGAAAATGCAATTAAAAAATAAAACAGTGATATTAAAATGTACTTAATCTGTATTTATGCTGCGTTATTGTAGACTGAACACAGCATATATTTTATGTTTTGACTGCTCAACTTCATTTTATTTGAAAATATACATCCATTCCTCACATTCAGGCTGCAACACATTTAAGAAAATGTTGGCACAGCAAAGCATTTAGCACTTTCTTGTCCCAACACTTAAAAGACATTCAGGGACTGAAGACACCAAAAAGTGTTTCAGTTGAAATTTTGTCCCATTCTACCTGTAAACAAGTCTTAATGAGTGCTATAGCATGGGGTCTTCTTTGTTGCATTTTGCATTTCAAGATGCACCACACATTCTACATTGGGGTCAATTTAATTCCTTTGTAATGTGTACAGAATATTTTTTTTGTTGCAATATGCATAACTGTCCCTTGAACCGTTGTTGTCTTGAAGGCAACATGTGTTGCCCTAAAATCTCAATGTTATCGTGCAAATGACCTCCAAGACCATGATCCTGGCTTCTGGACTTGTTGCTGATGATGATAATAATACATTTTATTTACTGACGCCTTTCACAACACTCAAAGTCACCTTACATTAAATAAAACCAATAATAAAACATACAATAAATACAAAGCATGAATATCATAAAAATCCGTAATAAAATGTTTAAATCGGCATTTAGTTCTTTATTCTTAGAGTGAGTAGGCTAATTTAAAGAGGTTTTAAGTGCAGTTTTGAACTGTGTAATGGAGTCCAGTGTGCAGATATGAGTGGGAAGAGCATTCCAGAGATTCGGTGCAGTATAGGAGAAAGCTCTTGCACCCACTGTGTTGAGGTTGATGGCTGGTTGTACCAGTAGACCTGCTAAGGAGGATTGCAGGGAGCAGGAAGGAGTGTAGGTCTGAAGGCAGGGGAAAGGTTATGGAGAGATTTATATGTCAATAAGATTTAAAAGTTTATGCGATGAGATACAGGAAACCAGTGTAGTTGGATCAGCAGAGGTGTGACATGTTCAGTAGCTTTTGATTGTGTAAAAATTTGTGCTGTAGTCAGTGGATGAGTTTGTGTAGGATTCCTGCCAGAATTGAATTGCAGCAGTCTATGCGTGATGTGACCAAGGCATTGACTAATACTTCTGTGGAGTGTTGTGTTAGAGCACAGTGTTTTCTGGAAATGTTTTGTCAGTGTAAAAAGGTGATCCGGGAGACATTATTGATGTGACTGGAGAAGAAGAGGGTATGCCAAGGTTCTTAACCTGTGAGGAGATGGTGGTTCCAGCAATGGTGGTTCCAGCAATGGGGAATGAGCAGTTATTAGATTTTGATAGTGAAGTAGTTCACTTTTATTGGTGTTGAGCTTGAGGAAGTTGTTTGACATCCATGTCTGTACATCTTGGAGACAAACAGTGACAGAGCTCGAAGGAAGAGTGGAGGTGGGCTTGGTGGAGATGTAAAGCTGTGCGAAAGTGAAAAAGTATGCCATAATGCCGGGAGATGTTGCCAAAATGGAGGAGGCAAATGTTGAACAGGAGTGGTCCCAGAACTGAACCTTGTGGTACCACATGATGTACTGTGGGGATCTCTGGCCAGTAGCTCTGCCTTCTACCACACAGACAGGACACAGTTTGTACAGATTCAAACCACTGGTGCACACTGCCACTGACCTCAATGCTGCCAGACAATCTTTGAGGAGCTGATGGGATATTATGTCAAAGGCTGCAGTGAGGTCAAGGAGAATGAGGATGGAAAGTAGTCCAGAAACAGCAACAGAGATGGGGTAGATGTGATTTTAACCAGGGCTGTTTCAGTACTGTGTTTGGGGCGAAAACCAAATTGGAATTGTTCAAAGAGATTATTTCCATCAAGGTGGATCCGAAGCTGAGATGCAACAACCTTCTCTTGAATTTTGGAGATGAATGGCAGATTGGAGATAGGTCAGTAGTTGTTAAGGTCATCTGGGTCTGAACCAGGTTTTTTTTTAAGTTGGTCTGATTATGGCAACTTTCAGTGAGGGAGGAACTGTAGCAGTTGTCAGAGAGGAGTTGATAATGGAGGTTATCAGAGAGATGATAGAAGGCAGACAGGCTTATAATAGGCTTGTGAGGATTGGATCCAGGAGACATGAAGAATTATTAGACTTAGTGACTTAGTGAAGTTCAAAAATGTCACATAGGGTAGTGGATGAGGACAATTTTGTGACACTTGCTGATGATAATTCAGTCTGTGTGATGTTAGCAGAGGCAAGCTGCTCATGAATTGTGCTGATTTTAGAGTTGAAAAACTTCAAAAAAGCAGAGCATTGTTCATTAGAGATGTTATTGCTCATATTGGTTTCAGGTGGATTGAAGAAGAGAAGGGGGTTCTGTTACTGCATTCACCTGCACTACTGATATTTGCATAATAGAGTGGAATATTCTAGTGGAATATGTGGAATATGTGATCACAGTACATTTGTTTATGAACTGCAAGTCCAGACGCCTAACTACAGCCTTGAGTTGACGTAGTTCAGGTGGCTACCAAAGGAGCAGTATGGGCAAATGAGCCCAACCATGTTTTCAGAGGTGCTAGTGTATTAAGTGCAGGGGATAAACTGTCATTGTAAAAGTCCACTAGATCTGGGGGTGAGGGGCTGGGATGAGGAACAGGGTTCAAGTTAATAAAATGGATGAGACCCTTTGGGTTAACATGTCTGATATTACGGTATGACATGATGTGTTGCACCTTGGAGTGGGAGTGGTTGGTGTTAAATAACACAGCTTTATGGTCTGATAAGAGCAACTGAGCAGAGGTGATGTTATATGGTGTGATACCAGAGTAAGTCCAGGATATGGCCCTTGGTGTGAGTTGGGAAGTTTACATATTGGGCTAGATCAAAGCAGTCCAACAGCGCTTTAAAATCTTTTGTAAGAATGTTGTCAATATTATCAAAATGAATGTTAAATGGTTAAGACAGTCAAGTTCAGTAATGGTGACATTTGATGCTTTGGGTGGTCTGTACAGAACAGCAATAACGATGGGTGTAGGTCAATAGAGCTTCACAGCCAGCAGTTCAAAAAAAGACTGATAAGGGGGAGTGGTGATAGTTTTACACTCTCGCGATAGAAGGGTGAAGCTGCCTCCTCTTCCTGAAGAGTGTGATTTGCATGTCCACAATCTAGGTGGAGCTTCTGAATTCACATACAAATTATCATTCTGTGGCTGCCAAGTTGCTCTGAGTCATAAAAAGTCAAGTTTATGATCCATAAAGAAGTCACTGACCAGCGGAGGTTTGTTGGTGTTGGTTGTAGAGGGCAAACTTGTGACAAGCCGTGTGTGAGCATTCAGCTGACTGAGCTAGGGGAATTGGCACACTGTGGTCTACATGCCAGTCAGAGCTCCACGGACGCTGTGAGCCTGCTGAGCAAAAGGAGCAGACAGTTCCAGTTTTACCACGTCTGAAGTGATGGTGAGATCTGCAGTGGATATACTTTGGACTCTGGAGATGGATGTCTTGGTGGGACAGAAGATCTCTCTGAGGTTCATAATGTGACCGAAGGCGGTATAGTTCATCTGGTGAGTATCTCAGGTGGTTAGTTGTAGCAATGGAGGATAACATGGTGGAAAGTTCAATCCACAGCAGCATTGAAGGACTAGATGTTTCCTGGATGCTGCTTGTGTCCCCAATCATGTCCATCACCTTTTCATATCACATTGTTATTTCATCATTTTAACTCATTACTAGTCCTAAATTGCCCGTCTCAACTTTTTCTTTAATGTGTTGTAGCCTGAATGTCAGGAATGGGTGTACTGTATATTTACAAAGGAAATGGTGACCAGATAAAACATGAAATATGTTGTGTGAATGAAATGAAATGCAGCTCAAAGTACATTTTAATATCACTGCTTTCTTTTTCTTATTTTAGGTTGTATAATATGTAAGACTGGCACATGCTTTGTGCTTACATGAAGTTCGTGCTGGGAGCTGGTCATTTGTTGACAATAGCTAACTCCATTTGTGAACTAACAACTGTCTCGGATCCATGGCATCAGTCTGTGCATTGATTTGATTATGAAGAAGACTCGGGTCAGATTTTCTGTGAAAATCTTGATGACCACTCCAAAGTTCTTTAGTGCCATGTAAATACACAACCATACGTAGATCTTGCATATTGAACTTAAAGCAGCAAACTGTAAGCTGTGTACTCTCATTCTCAACATACACTATTTTATATCTTCAGCATTAAAACAGTGTATATGAAAATAATGGACTTACTTTATTTTCCATTTGAGAGGAACAGCCTTTCTACACACACCATCACACCAGTTCTGTGCAATCTTCACTCTCTCCTTCAGTGGGATGTGGGGATATCTGCAAAAACAGTAACACACTAACATTTGACTATTTTTTGATAGCACAAATTTATAATGCTTCTTATGTTGTTTAATCTTAATCAAAAAATGCAGACACAACTGATGTAGTCACTGTGCATCAGAAGGGATACTATAGTTAGACATGTATGTTGTATGTTTTGAAGGAAACTGGCAATTTTATGTGACTTTAATGCAATCAGACAAAATAAAAAAAATAAATAAATAAATAAAAACAAGAACTGCTATCTTGTGTGTATATTTCAATGCTTGTCAGAAGTGTCAACTGGAGCAGCCAACAGCAATTCACAAAAGAAGCATTTGTATTCACATGTTCACTGAGCCTATTCACTATGGCCCTGCTCAGACCTTGCATTAACAGGCATACTGAGATATCCACAAAAAATGGGGCCAGTTGTAAGTGCATCTATTCAGACCTATTGTTAGAATACTTCTCCAGATGTGTCTTGAATGATCACTTCAGATTGGATCCGACTTCGCTGCTTGATATGCAAATAAACAAGCTCATCTATAGCCTAAGCACACACTTTAATTTCAAGTTGAAAATGGAGTACTTTCTGGCCTGCTACTCACTGCATGAGGTGATGCTGTGAATCAATCAATACAACTTAATATCTTTATGAATTTCTTCTGGATCATGTAAACTGTGGATATTCTATTTCTGCACAAAGAAAAAAGTGGTGAAAGTGGAGTAACATTTAGACAGCACCACACATATGAAGCACTTGTAATATATGTTTGTGGGCTTTTGGAAAATTTCAGACATCACTTTAATATGAGGCTGTTGGTGAGGTAAATCGAGCACATCAGTTGAGTAGGTAAGGTCTTCAATGCGTTCAAGGACGCATTCCTGTTCAGACTGCCCAGACCACCTCCGAATATGTCCTGATTTGAATGTGTTCTGAAAAGGACCCCAAGTGTGTTCAGACCATGCATTAGAGCGGTCAGAATGTGGTCAAAATTGTCAGGACAAATGTTAATGCCAGGTCTCAACAGGGCCTCTGAGGAGCTACAGGAAGTGTCATCCTCACACTCTCAGCAGGCTCCAGTACTGCCATGTTGATGAAAAGTAGTCAGTCGTATGTGACAGGATGTATACCACACTGGATACATTTCACATTATGCCACTCAAACTATCTTCATGATATACCGCATCTCACAGTGCATTACGGTCATTTTGTCTAATGACACAATTGGTCGCAATTTTCGCAGTTAGTGCTTCACTGCCACCTGCTGCTGGAGCATAAGCACATAAAACTGCTATGGTATGATTTAATATGATATACTGTATTTTCATACAAATGATTATTTACAACAAATAATCATTTGTATGATTATGTACTCCATTTTTATGACTTGGCTTTGATGAATACTCAATTCTGATTGGTCAGTGACAGCATTCTATGGTCTGTTATTTCTGTATAACAGACCATTACTATGCTATACACAATTTGACCTGTAGACTCTTATGGAGTATTGTATTTAGTGGGAACAATTAAATCAACTTCAAATTAATCAAGTCATTATCATTATTGCTGGTCAGACTTCTGAACTCCAACATGCAGCAAGTTTGATTTACACAGGTGATTTGGAGTTACATTAGTGTTTGGTTCATTATAAATTTCCAGCAGGACAAATTATGCCATGTAATGTAATTAATGAAAACACTGCAGCTGTCACAGATGTACAGTTAGGAAAATGTGGACTAGTGTTTGTTTCAGATTTGTTTCATATTCATTCTAGATATTGTAAAAATATTGCAACAATATCCATCCAAAATGATGTAACATTTGTCTTGTTACAGTTTGGTTGTAACTCACCTACATTTTATAGAAATATTGTGATTCAGATGTTGGATTGTGATTTTTCCTCAAAAGATTGATCTTTTCGCCAGATCACCCAGACCTATTTCCAAGTAATTGACATTAGCATTAGTTATTAAAACCATAAACTGTATAAAGAAGTGGACCACAGAGGCATCACCCAGTGGTGTTTGAGCTGCCATTTTGGATCCTCCAGTTTGTCTTGACCATTGCCATCTTGGCTTTTTGGAGCCATAGGTGACCATAATTGGACAAAAACACAGAGCTGGGGAAATGCAAGGGATGATGAGTGAGCTAAACGCTAGCTACTGACAGGGCAAAACAGGGCATGTTTGCAACCATGTATAATATTAACTAACAATGTAAGTTTGTTAGAATTCTACATTGTTATATTAATAGATTTCACTTTTGCTCCACAAAGTTATCAGTTCTAAATGTATTTTTCAGTTGGTTGTGAGAGTAGCAGTGAGAAACTGAGCGGAATGAAAATAAGCACGGAAAAGTTGTTGACATGGTAACAAAGATATATCTGAACATCTGAACCGTCTGACTCTAACACACATAGAGCACCTGTTGGCTTGATGACTTTACTTGCTCATCATCTGATGTCACGTTTGTCATGGGGAAATAACATTTATGGTTTTCAAAAGACAAGCATTATTAAAGTTACTGTATTTTTCGGACTATAAGGCGCACTTAAAATCCTTACATTTTCTCAAAAATTGACAGTGCGCCTTATAATCTGGTGCACCTTATGTATTAATTCTGGTTGTGCTTAATGACCTCAAACTGATTTTATGTGGTACATGGCGCTCAAAAATCTGTCAAAATGTTTTAGTACGACTTTGGTAAGCTACAAAGACGCACTGCTTGATGGATTGTCGGAGCATTATGGCTACCTTAGTCAGGAGCCCCGTGGAGTAATACCGCAAGGCTCCAGTACGTACTGTGCTTCCACATAATATTATGGTGTGTGTATAAGGACCCCAAAATGGCACCTGTTAAGAGACATGCTTACGAAGTGGATTTCAAACTCAAGGCTATCAGTCACACAATAGAACATGGGAATAGAGCAGCTGCGATTCACATTAATGAATCGCCTTATAATGCGCCTTATAATCCAGTGCGCCTTATGTATGAAAATAGACCCGTTCATTGATATTGCGCCTTGTAATCCGGTGCGCCTTATAGTCCAAAAAATACGGTACCTGAGTTAGTGTTAGCTAGCTCTTTGTCTTTGGAGGAGCTGCTCAGTTCACTGTAAACATGTCGGCTACTGACTATGTCAGCAAGTGAACTATAAATGACAGTAATGTAACCATTATCATTAAACATTGTAGCATTAATTCTAAACTTATCTTATTAAGTTGATTTCTCTGTTGCAGGTGTTGGAGCTAACAGTCAAAACAGCTGTACCAGCAGTGATGTGTGCATGTATGTGTATGTTAGTATTATTTGTGCATTATACAAAATGTGTGGTTAGTTTCCTTTTCACCACTGTTTATTGTAATGTTAGCAGCATGTCCTAGATTAGTCCCAAAACTCATTTAGATTGTTCCATGGTTAAGAGTGTGACTTGCCACATTACTGGAGTTCATTCTGAAACTATGGCAGAACAGTCTGTATAATTAATGGGAAACACAGCATTATCCCTTACCTAATTTTCCTTTTGACAGTGTGAAATGTTATCAGCCAATTACACCATTGCCAGCTGTTTCCTGCTCCAAACTATTGTTATTATATTGGTCTTTAAACATTGACCGAGTAACCTTCAATGTTATGACAGTATAAGGCTAGCAAACTTCCCAGACTGGGTTTGACACTCTGGGAGCCAAAGGCCAGGGAGACAGTTGACTGCCAGTGTGGCTCTGGATCAGCTGGTCTGCTGTGTGAGTCAGTGAGATCAACAAGGGTTCTGGAAGCTATTCAGTCATTTTATTTTCACATTACTGTAGTTAGTTGAGTTGGTTAGTTTCTCATTCCTTTTGTTCAAATCACAGGTCATTCTCAGTGCCAAAGTAAACATTTAACTCTTAAAAGAATGTAATTTAATTTTACATTTAAAAAAAAAATCATATCAAAAGTAAACAAAATAAATCAAGTGGGTTTGTCCAATCATATGTAGCTTGTAGCCTCTTCCAACAGGTCAGTACATTCAAATTAAATTCAAATCAGTACTGCAAGCAAATACAGATTGCATTCTATTAACCTACTACGCGCTCCTGCTAATCAGAATCACAAACTAACCCAGAAAGGTACAGATTAATGCTACTGAAACCTGGCCAATGATTAAGATGATTTTTTATTATTTTATTCTGTATGTGTTGTCAAACGAGGTAGCATGGCTACAGACAGCTGAACAGAGGGTTTTTCCTCACAGATACTAAGACTGATATAAACTGACCGCTAATGATACACGAGTTAGAGTAGCTAAAAACATAGCACTTTGCAGCAGGCCTCTGCGAAATGAACAGGCGACTATTAACTTACGTGTCCGTTCCATTACGTGTTATTCCAGTGTTTAAGAACTCTTTCGCAATCTTCCTCCACACAGCGTCCCGGTTTACAAAATGGTATATGCTTTTACAAACTTGAGAGAGGCGACTGAGAGACTTGTAATCCAAATAAGACAGGATGTAATAAAGCACATCTTCAGGCAACTGGGATAACAGCATGCTGGAGCTCTGACACACTGCTAACTCCTCATAAACTTGGTGACCAGCTCAAGCTGCACCTCGTACGATCTGAGAATAATTCAAAACGGCTGCAAAAAGAGGTAAACAATATTCCATCGTTTAGACTGCAGCAGGAGAGCGGAAACAGGAAGCCATTGTAGTAAAGAAGTGACAGCTGTTGAGAAGCTTACGTATCTAGACGTGATGACGTACGGTGTTACGAACGCGACACTATGGTTGTATCATATTCTAATAATAACCATGCAAACGTGGCCTTGTAAGTTTTTAGAGTTGTAAATATTTTTATCAGTTTTATTAGCCCGTTCTTTATCACATCTTTATAATTTATGGTTCCTGATGTGAGTCTTTGATGATTTTCTGACTCATATTTCCTCGAAAAGGAACCTCGTATTTGTAACAAATGAGTTAAAATTAATATTAAGATATATAATCAATTAATATTAATTAATAATTAATATTAATATATAATATTAAAATATTAAGTTCTTCTTCATCACTTAAACAGAAATAAACGTTAGCAATAAAATAACACACCTTTTTGTAGTTAAATGCATTTAATGTTACGTCCACTATGCATGTTAATAAATTTCCACAAGAACTATAAACAACGAAATAATAAAAACCTCAATATATTAAACTGTCTCTAATCAGACATTTAAATCAGATCCAAAGACATATGGACACCTCTATGCCAGGTATGAAGACACTCAAGACGCAACAAGGAACACATTCAAATCTCCTGGTTCAGGATGCATTGGAGGTGGTCTGGAATGCATGTGTCCACATTCTCTTAGCAGTCTGAACAGGAATGGGACAGACTAAAGGACTCAGCTGACATTGTCTGTGCAGTACAGGATCATATTAAAGTGTTTTAAAGACATATAAAAATTTCAAAAAGCCCACAAATGTGTATTACGAGTGCTTCATATGTATAGTGCTGCCTGAGTGCGCTGGAACAACACCTTTTTCCTCCGGGAGGAAATAGAATATCTGCAGTTCACATAATTTGGTAGGCCTGAATGTGAGGAATGGTTGTGAATTTACAAATGACATGAAGTTGACCAGACAAAACATGAAATATGTTGTGTTCATACTGTCTACAATGAAATACAAGTTAAAGTAAATCTTAATATCGCTGAATTTTTTTTGAATTTGCATTTTCCGTACTGTTCCAGGTATTCCTTATTTGGGGTTGTAGAATGGTCAAAGTTGTCATATTGATACACTATATAGACAAAAGTGTTGGACTACACCTCTTAATCATTGAATTAAGGTGTTTCGTTCAGTCCCATCGACACAGGTGTATAAAATCAAGAATCTAACCATGCAATCTGCCTTTACAAACATTTGTGAAAGAATTGGTCATTCTAAAGAGCTCGAGCATGGTACTGTAATAGGATGCCACCATTTGTTTGTTTGTACCTTCCTAGATATTCCATGATCAACTGTAGGTGGTATTATTGCATTTAGGAACCACAGCAACAGACCACATAAATTTACAGAACGGGTCATCAAATGAGTTATTTACTTGTTTTGTTTCCTTTTGTTTCTTGAATTGATAATATTAATATGGCGTCACTAGGCTTCTAGGAATTTAAAGGGACATGAATACAATTTACCAGACTGTTTTGTTAAATTATTCACTGTAAATGTTTTTTGTTTAAATACTGTAGTGTTGATGTCACACTGTGAATCCCAACTGCCACTAGGGGAATAGGCAATACTGACTGAGCCTAGCCAACTTTCTCAGAGCCAGGTGTTTAATAGCAAAGGGTTTTATTCGAGGTTTCTTGGTGGCAATGGAATGGGTTGTTGGAAGAAAGGCCTTATATGTATTTTGTTAATATAGTTGTTTTTGTTCATTTCTTCCTTTCTTTTTCTGCTCTTATCCTGTAATTTATATTTTCTTTATTGTTCTTTTGGTTAGTACTAAGGCACATGTTACTTTTTGGCAACAGATAATACCACTTCCAACATGGCTACTCTACAGCTTATTAGTTTTAATGCAAATGGACTTAACAGTCCTGTAAAATGCATTGCTTGTTTAGATCTTCTACGTAGACAACACATGGATGTAGCATTTATACAGGGATTTCACTTCAGAAGTATTGATGTCTGCAATAGAAGCAACATCTAAAGATAGGGGATCTCTAATGGTTCTAAAGCATACTCTAACTCTCTTGGAAAGTTATGGGAATGAGGATGGTCGTGTCTCTTTTATTAAAACAATTCTTGCTGGAAGGAAGGTGGAAGGTGTTCATATCTATATATGCTCCTAATGATTTCGATCCTGCCTTTTTTCTGGCAGGATGCATGATTTTTTCTTAATACTGGGGGCTGATATGAACGCTACTATTAATCCTGCTTTAGATCACTCAGATCTCCAAAAGCAACACCTCCAGGATAATTCCTCAATTACTTTGAATAAATTTATCACAGACTTTAGCCTTATAGTTACATTGCATACATGCCATTAACCCATCGGTGTCTCAATATAGTTTTTATTCACATAGACATAAGACATACTCTCGTATTGATTATATATTAATTTCTGCTTCATTGATAGTTGATATTCAGATCACAGTAATATTACCCAATTCTCTTTGTCTTATCCTTGTTTTGTCTTACCCAAGATCACTCTTACTCCTCCTCCTAGATACTCATAGAAGAGCTTGGTGTTTTAATACATCGCTGTTGAACAACAAAATGTTCTGTGATTTTTTTTAGGGATAACCTGCGTGATTTTGTCTGACTAAACATGGGTTCCGTAGATGACCCTTGTATGTTTTGGGGCCTTAAAAGGTTTTATAAGGAATACTACAATATCTTTTTCGTCATATCAGAGTAAAATTAGACTAAGGCAGATAAATGAATTGGAGGCTAAATTGATTGAATTAGAGCAGAAACAACAAGCCTCTTTTTCTGACAACGTTAAGGTAACAATTGAAACGACACACTCTGAGTTAAATTTAGTACTAAAACAGTGAGCAGAGTTTTTAAATATTAAGAACTCGAAGGAATTATTACTTTAATGGCTCAAGACCCAGTAACCTCCCTGCCATGAGGTTAAAACAAAATGAAAAGTTTTCCAATGTTGCTTCGATAAATTCTGCTTAACAGATCCTAAGGATATTAATAAGGAATTTGAATCATTTTTCTCTAATCTCTATTACTCAGAAGTAATATTGAACATGGGAAAAACTTATAGCTTCCATCCTTATCCCAGGAGACAGGAGACCAGTTAGGCACCCCCATCACAATAAATTAACTCAAGAAAGCAACTTTCAGTATGAAAAGAGAAAAATCTCCAGGACGGGATGGTATCCCACCTGAGTTCTACCAAATATTTTGGGATGAACTCGGGCATTACTGTATATGTTAGATATGATCCTAGCTTCAGTTGAAAAGGGTTTTTTCTGAAGAGATTAACATGGCTTTACTAACTACTTTACATAAACCGAATAAAGACCCTGTGCAGTAATTATAGACCTTTAAGTATCCTATGTACAGAAGTAAAGGTTTATGCTAAAGTTTTAGCCTCTAGAATCAAGACACATATAACCAAACTTGTACACAAACTGGTTTTATAAAGACACGTCCAGTGAGAGATAACATCCGTAGATTATTTCATGTTGTACACTTCTCTAGAGATATCAAGAGCCCCTGTGCTGTACTGTCACTCAATGCCCGAAAAAGCTTTTGATCAGCTCGAGTGGCAATACCTATGGGGTGTTCTTGAGAAATTTGGTTTTGGCCAAATTGTATTCAACTAATTAAGGTATTGTATTTGAAACCTTCAGCCTTGGTGACCACCAATGACATACCATCTTCTCCAATTTCTATCTCTAGAGGTTCGTGCCAAGGCTGCCCACTTTCTCCCCTTTTATTTTGTCTTACCTTAGAACCTTTAGCTCAAATGATATGACAGCATCCTCTCATTGAACCTATTACATTTTGCAATACACATCATTTTTTTGTCCTTATTTGCAAATGATATATATTATATGTTAACAATGCCCCCTCTTCAATTCCTCATATTTTGGCCAGTTTGGTTCTCTCTCGGGATATAAGATTAATTGGTCAAAGTCACATCTATTACCCCTTAATCCATCCATTAAATCCATCTTTACTTCCATTACATATCCCAGTTGTAATTTTTTTTTAAGTATGTGTTGGATATGTGAAATTTATCCAACACTACAAGTTACTTCAATGCAAAACTTTAAAATTGTCCTAAGACAAGTGGAAGGAGGTTTGTGTAGATGGGCAAAGCTACCCAATTCTTTACCAGCATGTATTGCCATAATCAAAATGGATATTCTTCCCAGAATAAATTTCTTTTCCAATATGATACCCTCCCCCCCAGATGGTTACTGGGAAAACTGGACAAAATAATTTTAAAATTTGTATGGAATGATAAACGTCCTCGTATTAGACTATCTACATTACAAAAACATAAAAACCATGGTGGCTTAAGTGTCCCGAATTTTAAGTTGTACTTTTGCTCATATGTGTTGCGTCCTGTGCCAACATGGCTTAATCCTGATGCTCAAGTCTCATGGAGACAAATTGAAGAGAACCTTGCTTACCCTTACCGACTGCAGGACCTTGTTTACTCGGCTCTGCCTCCTAAACTAACTAAACATCAACTTGGCCTAATTCTGTCTTTTTCACTGTCAACATGGAGATTAGTAGAAAACTACAGTCAGACATTTTCTAAATGGCATACAAAGAGCCCAGTATTTAATAACTTTAATCTAATTACAGGGGGTGTCCCCTTCCAATTTCCAAATTGGTCTACAGAAGGTATCAATATTTTATCAGATATATGGCATGACAATGGAATAAGATCATTTGATGAATTGTGTTTAACATATAAAAAGAGCTCTTTTTTATCTTAGGCTGAGGTTGGCAATGAAAACGTATGGTGTCCCCTGGGGTTTAGCATTGAAAACTCATTCACTCCATTCTCTTTTTGATGTGAGAGGTCAGACTAGTGGTTTAGTGTCCAAAATATATTCACTTTTGTGTCTTTTTGTGTCACTTTTTCACCTGTTGGTAAACCTTTATCGATCCATCAAAATTGGAACAATGACCTTGGTTGTCTTCCAGATGATATTTCTTGGTCAACAGTGTGGAAAAACTTAGACGCAAAAAAATCAATTTTTTACATAATGTGTCTCTCACTCCAAGAAACCTTTATTTGATGAAACTCATATCTACTCCTGTCTGTGAGCTCTGTCTTAATGGAGATACAGGCTATTTTCTACATATGTACTTGAACTGTCCAGGGGTGGTACACTTTTGGAAAATGGTAGCCACAACGTTATCTGACTTACTTGGAACTAAAATACCATATTGCCCTAAATTGCTTTTATTAAATTACACTTCCTTCTTAGAAATTCCATTCAATTTGAAACATTTATTTTTTGTTGGTTTGACAGCAGCTAAAACGATGTTAGCTATGCGCTGTCAACCTCCCCATTCCTTCTCACAAAACCACACTCTGTTGGACATAACATATATGGAATTATCTGTTGCAAGAATGCATAATGCCAAACAAAAAAACATCAATACATGGACCACATTTAGTGAAAAAGTAAAAGATCTGTTGTGCACATATACCAAATAATACAGCTGGTATGCTTGATATGTATATATTTATCTACTTGATTATTTAACATTTATACTATTATTATAATCATATTTGTTTGTTTGTTTGTTTGTTGTTTTTTCTTTATCTTGATTCCTCATTTGTTTATTTATTTACTTATTTACTTTTTCTTTTTCATGGAATAATGATTGCCTACATGGGGTACCGCCAGGACTGGGGGGTGGTGGGTGGGGAGGGGGTTTAAAATACTGTATGTGTGTTTGTGTCACAAAATAATAAAGAATTGATGACAAAAAAGATGGACCACAAGGACACTTATTAAGGGTTCCAAATAAAACAAATGAGACCAGAATGACTCCTTGAAGAAAACTATTGACTTCTTATTTTTAGAGAGTAGGTCAATGTAAGTCTATGGGAGCCAGGGCTTTTTGGAGCCAACCCCAACAGCATTCGGTGGTTTTACACTTTTAACTTCTTTTAAGACACTTCCGCATTGTCTTTATTTGGGAGCCAAGGTCCTTGACCCTTGGTGAGGAGTAACATGTAAAATCCAGATCTTTATCCAGAGGTGGACCATCTTCGAGGAGGACCCAGATATCATAGCGACCTATTATGTAAAAATTTCAAATCAAATTGTGCAGTAGATTTTGGGTTACAGGCACAAACAGAGAAGACACACAGACCCAATTGCAATACCCTTGTGAGAATGAGGGTAAATTAATGAAATCCAGGAGTAAAGATCTCTCTCATCACTGCATTTTTATTTTTTTGTAGCAGTAACAATTATAATAACAACTAAATGCAGCAAAATAACATAAAACTGCTGACTGCAGAAGTCCCTATATACATCACTATAGTGATCAAGCCTACCTTGCATGTATCTTTAAACCTGACAAATAAAGCCAAAACTATATCTTCATGACTACACACCATTGTAGGCAGGGGTCTGTAACCCATGGATCCTGAACTGCATGTCACTCTTTAACCCTTGAAGAAAAACTGGTTAGACTAGAATGAAGACCCAGGAGATTGAGGCAGAGTGAGCATAGCGCACTGTTTATTAACTGGCAAAAGGAGTGGGGGAGAGCTGAAAACTGGAGCGGGGTGCAGGCAGAAGGGTTACGGGCAGAGCTCTGGACCAGAGTCAGGCAGGAAATGCAGATATGAGCAGAGATCTAGCAGCAGAGGCAGGAAGGAGACAGAGGCAGGAGCCAGGTCAGGGAAGCTGGGGATGGGGTATGAATAAGGATGCAAAATGTAACTGGAAAAATAGACTAAAGATGCTGGAACATAACAAGCAGGAGGAGATAGCAGGGTTGATTGGAGATGGAATCACAGCTGATGGCCTGGCTCCTGCACACCCATCTCCACTCCTGATATTAAGTAATTGCCCAAATATTTATTTTTGCCATCTGTAGTATGTGTAGTATTACTGATCACTGCACCCCCTCGAATACAATGAGTGGAGATGTTCCAGGGGCCGAACACATCCAGACACATGTTCGTAAAAGGGGGTTTTTTGTTAAGATGATCAGATGGAAGATCGGCCATCTTCTGTTCTGCTATCCTACCACGAGGTTTGGTGCATGTGATGCACTTGTGCAGATTGCTGGAGATGCATTTCTTTGCAGATGCCATCTGTGTGGAGGACTCCCTTAGTGAAGATAAATGATAAATGACAATTTCCCATTTTAACAAAAAGAATATTAAAATATACATTATGGCACAAGATTTTGTTTTATTTTTCAGTACATTTGTATTTTGATACACTGAAAGCAGTGTCTTCAGCATGGTGTCAATAAATACCTTGGTGTTTGATATTTTACTCAAGTCTCATCCCACTCTATCCTATATAAAGCCTCCAATGACAAGTGGTATCAGAATTGTGGGCTTTGAAGAACAGTGAGGAGGCAGTGATAACTGAACCGAACCTGACCTGTGCAGATGATGCTGTCCGGTAACCATCATGAAACTGTTCAATTCCGTATCTTGAACTCCCCACACCGGCCGCTCATCCTGGGCTTCCCCTGGCTCCTCCGTCACAACCCCCATATTGACTGGGTGGCAGGCACCATCCTGGGGTGGAGCCCCTCATGCCACGAGGTCTGCTTGAAGCAGGCCTTCGCTCTGGCGCCTACGTGGACTTTCGAGAGGTCTTCAGCAAGGCTAAGGCTACCTCCCTGCCTCCACAACGGCCGTACAACTGTGCCATTGAACTGCTCCCCGGAACCACCCCACCTAAGGGCTGGTTGTACTTCCTGTCAGCCCCAGAAAGGGAAGCCATGGACACGTACATAAACGATGCGCTGGTGGACGGCATCATCCGCCCCTCATCCTCCCTGGCCGGAGCTGGGTTTTTCTTCGTGGCAAAGAAGGACTCCACACTGCGAGCATGTATCAATTACCGCAGCCTGAATGACGGTCAAGAACCATTGTTCCCTTCCCCTCATCTCGGATGCGTTTGAGCTACTAGAGCGTGCTACGATCTTCACAAAGCTGGACCTGAGGAACGCCTATCACCTGGTGCACATCCAGGAGGGGGATGAATGGAAGACGGCCTTTAACACCCCCACAGGCCACTATGAATATCTGGTGATGCCGTTCGGCCTCACCAATGTCCCTGCCATATTCCAGGCCCTGGTCAATGACGTCCTCCGAGATATGCTCAACTGTTTCGTCTTTGTCTACCTAGGTGATATCCTCATCTTCTCCAAGGACTGGGCAGAACACATCCAGAATGTCCTTCAGCACTTGCTGGAAAACTCATTGTTCGTGAAAGCTGAGAAATGTGAATTCCACACCTGGTCGGTGACATTCTTGGGGAGCATTGCGGGAGAAGGGTGTACCCAAATAGACCTGGCCAAGGTCTCGGCTGTCACCGTATGGCCAACACTGGAGAACAGGAAGCAGCTTCAGTGCTTCTCGGGTTCACCAATTTCTACCGGCGCTTCATCTGAGGATACAGTATGGTAGCTGTCCCACTCACCACCCTCACATCATCCGAGATCCAGTTTCAGTGGACCCCTGCAGCAGAGGCGGCCTTCATCGACCTTAAGAACTGCTTTACCTCAGCCCCCATCCTTCAGATACCAGACTGGGAAAGGCAGTTTGTGGTGGAGGTGGACGCCTCCAATGTGGGTATGGGGGCTGTCCTGTCTCAAAGAACTGCCAGTGACCAGACACTACACCGCTGTGACACCTCTGTTCCCCTCCTTAGAGAAAGAGACTACCTGCCCATCAGTGGAGGCTCTCATCGACCGATGCCGATAGACCTGGACACAGGCACATGCCTCCCTGCTCCGGGCAGGAGCCCGCAGTGTCACCGCCACCTGTCCGAACCTCCCCCTTACCAGGTCAGCCAAAAGGTCTGGCTGTCCTCCAAGGACCACCCACTACAAGTCAAATCCCGTAAGCTGGCACCTCGCATCATTGGGCCTTTTGAAATAAGGGAGATAATCAATCCGGTGGCCGGTGGTTGAAATTGAAGCTCCCCCTTTCCATGAAGATCCACCCAACCTTCCATGTTTCCAAGATAAAGCCGGTCCAAGAGAACCCCCTGGCCCCAGCAGTTCTGCCTCCGCCATGGCTCATTGACGGGGGTCCAGCCTACCCATCCACCGCATCCTGCACTCCCAACAGCGTGGTAAAGGGCTCCAATACCTCATCGACTGAGAGGGGTACAGCCCGGAAGAACAGTCTTGGGTGCCGTCTCGCATCATTTTAGATCAACCCATGATCAGAGAGTTCCATTGGAGGCACCTGGACCAACCCACCACTGCCATTGTCACTGCAGCCTCCTGGACACCTGAGTACCTGAGCGACAACGAATCCTGACAGGATACCTTAGAGGACCAGAAGGAGGCCGAGGGCTCTGTCACGTTCTGTCATGCTCTGCCAGCTCTCCTTCCCTAATCAGCCTCATTCCACTAACCTGGCCACTCTCCACTCTCCCAGTAATCAGCTTCATTCCACTCACCTGCGTTATCTAGCTGTCCATAATCACCATCCACTGGTGAAATCCAGGCTCAAGTGAAAGAAATGAGAGAGGAGCAACAGCAGGACCAAGAGGACAGACAAAGTGAGGATGGAGGGGAACCTGAAGAGGGGCCTAGTCTGGGTGGTCAGCAGACATGGTTTCTTCCCAGACATGAAACATCCACCCACAGAGAGCCCAAATTACTCTCACTCTCTCTAGAGGATGATAATGAGCATTTTCTGGCTACGTTAGGATGGCTCAAGTCTACCATTGGCTGAGAGAGGAGTGGGCTGTCCTATTGGTTCCACTGTTCACAGGTAAATCACATAGTGCTTATATTTTTATGGACATTGCTCATTCTGTGTATGAAAAAGTTAAAGATGCCATTCTTGCTAAGTATGAGATAACTGCTGACCTCAGAGGAGGTTTAATGGCATTTGCATGTTGATGAGAGGTCAAAATATTCACATTAGTGTGGATGGGACATAAGATCTCTGGACATTCATCAGAGTGAGCCCTCAAGAGAACTATATCTTCGCCTGAAAGACATGTGGGGGAAACCTGAGAAATCCACAGTGAAGGACATCCCTGAACTGCTGATCTTAAAGCAGTATTTGAGGATGGTAAATTCTGACCTGGAGGTGTGGATGCGGAAATGTGCACCAAAGTCTACAGAGGAGGCTGCACATGTAGCAGAACCCTTCCTGTCAGCCACAGCGAGTGTCAGAAGAACCACTTTTAGCCAGGACAGTTTCTCTGTTGGTTGAAGTAAGTCTGATGGGGGTGATACAGCTCAGAGTAGAAAACAGAAAATTCACACCAAGCAAACACCATTCTGGCAAAAAGTCACATACCAGGTGCAAAGTCAGATGTGAGGTGTTATCAATGGAATCAGATTGGTCATACTCCAATATGACCAATCTGCCCAGCAACTACTCATAGTAATCTATCCTTCTGTGTTCAGTTCCCAGACCCACCCTCTCAGTCTTTTTTCATGAACCAGTATGAACAGCACCTGTACTGGTAAATGGTCAGCATGAGACAGCTATATTCTCATCTAATAAAATCTTAAAGGGTAACTAAACCCCTGACGGCGGTTGGAAAATGAAATTTAAAAAATACCTTTAGAACTCTTGATAGAATGTAAAAACCTCATCATCATGGGCAGAGGAAAAAGTGCTCTGAGACACGCCCACTTACACACAAAAACAAATATCAAACACACATATCCACATAGTCATTAGCTAGAAACACAAACCAATGAATGAGTTACTTAATTTGCAAATAAGAAAATAGGTTTGCTTGCATTGTGCAAATCACAGCTTATGAAGATGTGTCAGGTGATGACCTGACACATCTTCAGGTCATCATGGTCATCATGGAGTTTATATCAAAGTTTGACCAGACAGACGATGTAGCCTATGGTTAAAGTTAGCTGTTAATTAAACTGAAAACACAATGGATAAAAATGGCAGCGCAGAGGAGCAGCAACATGAAAGGATGCAAAGGAAAACAGAAATATTGTACTTCGGAAAAATAAACAGACTATCAGCACGGACTTCTTTTTCTAAAAGTTGTCTTGTAGCAAAAAGCCTGAAAAGCTGACACTCACAGGACAGAGGAGGACAGGAAGGCAGCAGACACTGCTAGTTTGGATTGGCTGTGAACTAGACCAGTATCCAAGAGGACCCAGAGCAACAGACACCTGTTCACCTGCTCCACTCTCATTTCCACCTGAGCCGACACTGAGCCGGACTGCCGAGACCCGGTAGGACCAGATTAATCAGATACTCACATCCTGCTGTGTCGTATGACTCCGTCTTTCTCTATAGACATCTACAGGTGTTGATATTTTCCTTCGGGTTGTAATCATAGGCTGTATCTGTCAGTGTAAATACAAGTGTTTCCAACAGCTAGTAACCTCTGCTGAAAATTTAGGACTGGAAAGCTGCATTGTAATCAAGATGGCAGGAAAAACTGGCTCATTAACTACTACAGACCTCCGTTACTGAGGGTTTATGTTGTGTTCAAATCCTGCTCATAAAACTCTGC
The DNA here is from genome assembly GCA_037367275.1 of Coranthus polyacanthus. Classification (NCBI taxonomy): domain Eukaryota; kingdom Metazoa; phylum Chordata; class Actinopteri; order Kurtiformes; family Apogonidae; genus Coranthus; species Coranthus polyacanthus. Next base: position 1,012 of record JAPQRN010022093.1, on the reverse strand, counting down.
TCTTTATGAAGGGATTAGCACTAGTAGGTTATTTTTCACCTTTATTTAATTGTGTAGACATGTGGTCAGTCTGTACATCTGTGGTCACCTGTGTCTACCCGTGACTACATCATGCTATACAGTCTAAGCTAACTACATTACTCCTTCCTACACACTGGAACAACAGTTGTGAAGATTAAAATACAGTTTTCCTATTGCCTGATTGCAGCGTTCAATGGTGACGAAAGCTGGCACCATCTGGCACCAAATTAGCCAATAGGAAATTGTATTTTAATCAGTTGTAGTAACCAGTGTTCGACCTGTAGAGGGCAGACTAAATAGAGATTTAAAACGTTGAATGTTCAGTGGTTTAGTGACCCTTTCATATAGAGTTTCATTTCAGAAATTCAGTTTTAAGTTTCATCCTCTTCCACTGTTGGCTCGGTCTTTGCTAGCGTCGCGCTGAAGGCAACATCACAACTGTTTACACTGCATTACTATGACAACCAGGCGGCTGAGCAAGTATATGCCGGTGGCCAAACCAAGCCAAGCTGTGCTGAGTCGAGGCGAGTCAAGCTGATGTGGAAAAGTATCTTTAGATACGGGAAGCTTTCAGGCTGTGGTTCTGTCTAGTTTGGTGTGAAGGGAACTATGGAGTGATGCTAGGACCAAGATAAGCTGTTTTCATGGTGAAAGGAAAGATTATCCCATGGCAGAGGTTTATTTGACTGTAGGGGGTCAGACATTTCTCTTGCCAGTAACATTAACTCCCAAGTTCATTCTTGGTTTGGATGTCCCCAAACTGTTAGATTTGGTACAATGTAAAAGCTTGAAAGGCCAGAAAGTTGACCTGCAGGCATATTCAGGGCCTTCTCTTCCCATTTGTAATTTGGTTACCACCAAAACTCAGAAGGCAAAGAACCCCCTGAAGGAGCTACCATTTAATGGTGAGGATTTGAACCGTATATTCCAAACCGTACCCTTCGCTCTCAGAGTGCAGGTTTACTTGTGGTTCCCAGGGTTTCTAAATCTA
>JAPQRN010022092.1:0-26184 GCA_037367275.1 Coranthus polyacanthus | reverse complement strand
ATTCTTCTATTATTCTTATGTTATGTTTCTATTTTTTATGTTATTCAACCTTTGGGTGGAATTTCGAACTTCACTCCAAGTCCCACAATGCAATTCGTCCCATGTAGCCTCAGGCGGGAGAGGATCTTTACACTCGTGAGATGTTTTTAGCATTGCCGCTCCGTGTTCATTTACCGGCGCTAACTGTGTTTTTATGAGCCTGTCTGATCCTCAAAATGAGAAAAGCGTCAGAAAACAAGGGAAACAGCGGGTGAGACAAACCTGACCTCACTGTTAGCTACACTTGTTACTATGTTGGCAAAGCGCGTTAGCCAGCTAGCTAAAAATGACACTTCCTGAAACAACAGCTCGTTTATGTTCAACTTCACTGTAAATTAGTGAGTTTCCATAAATGAGACTGCTATGTTTACGTGGACAACTGCTGGCTAAATGTCGGCTCCCAAACCTTCAACAGGAGCTAGATATAACGCTTCTATATTGCTATGCCATTGAACATGCCTTATATTGTATTAGTGAGTACCTGCTAGCGCGTTATGTCTGCATGTTAGCATGAGAACGAATAAATATTTGTAACTTGTTATCATTCGTTTGTCACTAAGATTTTCATTTGAATCTGCCACAAAAATAACCTAAGGTCTTCTCAGCAGGTATTAGCTAGCGTTAATGATTAATTTAACGGTTCGGTACTGCTGTATGATATATCCATGGAGCTTGTAAACAGTTCCTCCATAGATTGTGTTGTGATGTCGTGATTGGTTTGAAAACAGGTGTTTGTTTACATTTAAGCTGCATCTGCAGTGTTGTTAAGTTGTTCAGTTGTCGCCTAGGAGACAAAACGATGTTAAAAAATATGTTAAGATGACCAGTTTCCTCTTTGTTGCAGGGCGCTTTCTGAATACTTCTCGCCGAGGAGTAAAGGTGGGTGCAAATGGAACATATTTTGTATACTTTATGTTTGCATTTAAGCTGCCTTCTCTTTAAGGACACTGTATCTTGTGGAAATTGTTGGTCTTTACTCACTCCGGCAGCTCCAAGGGGACAGATCCATGGATCTGAGTAAGGGAATCTGAAAAGGAATAGGCACAAATCAATCAGTCCTTTTTTTTAATATTGCATTAACTGTTATTTCAACATCTTATGTTGATGTTATATCCACAAAGCATAAAAACTAATTTTAAGTTCATATTTGATATTGCAATGTGCAGATTCCTGTAAAATGAAGCAAACAAATTACAAGTACAAGTACTTACCTTGTACCAACCAGTTTTAAGCTCTTATGTTTAGCTTTGAATGATGTATCATGGTAAACAGGACCAGCGTCTTGTCAGCATATTGCTACAAGTGCTATCTGTGCTTATTATAATAATAATCACTGACACTGTGTTGTACTCGTTTATGTGTTGTTATGATGTGTCTAACTATGTGACAAAGAAAGTTATGACTGGGAAAGACATGATGTCAACGTCAATAACAACATCCTATCTGTCGCAGATTTGCTGCTGTTATTTATGCAATGCTGCCTGGCCTGTTAAACAAGCTGTTTAGGTCATTCACTCATGTTTTTGGACTGAGTTTAGTAGAGTACTAAGGCTTTTACTACTGTAGTATTAAAAAAAAATCGATCGATTGGTCATTTCTTTATGAAAAGTTTAGATAATAAGCCTATAATAATAATCACTGATAATATGATTTTTGTGTAATCATAAATATTATATTCCATTCCTACATTTAGATCCCCTAAGTCTTAAAGACTGGGCATTTAAATTGCATCATTTTTCAAGGCTTTAATTGCAACTGATATTGCAGTTTGATTAATTGTGCAGCTCTAATAGTGCATAATACAAAACAATCACAATATGAAAAAAACGTATCGTCACACGATATATTTAACAATTTTGCACAACCCTAATATACAATATATATTGATACAGCCTCTTTTTACCTGAATGACAAAATAAAATGTCATACGACTGACATTGGCTGTGATGAACTTAATATGTGCCTTTTTATCTCTGTATTTTAGTGAAAGACCTACTCCAGCAGCATCCCCAATCTCCCTATTCCTCATTTGTCCAGGAGACTCCAATGAAACCCTCTCAGGTACCAAACCGGCTTTCTAACCCTCCACCCAGGAGAGCATTGCCACTGCCAAGCCCAGAGCTGTGCCACAGGAACAGACAGCACTTGAGCATGCCTCCATGTTATCCTCCACAGCCTCCTGGATCAAACCATTCATCTGGGTTTGTTCAGTACAGCCAGACTCATGTTGGCAGCCCTGCCAACAAGTATAAGTACCAAGCCTCACCGCTGCACAGAGTGGGTACTCTACAGCACTTTACACAACAGCCAAGGCCAATCTGTCCATCGGGGCCTGTTGCAGGCAGCCCAATGTACAATGCTGCCCCAGCTAACAGGAGTTATCCCACACCTTCCAGTAACTTTCAGCATGCGTACTGCAGTCCCAGGCAGGAAATAAACAACCACTCCCCTTCCTCACACATCAGAAGAGATCAAGTGACCAAATCCGCCGTCACTTTATCAAGCTCAGGAAGCAGAAATCCAACAGATCAAAGACATGACTCAGCAAAGGTATTTATCTCTTGCCATTTAAAGATTACTGTAGAAAGTGTTGTTTGTGACCTGCTAGGGGGAGAGAGATCTGATCAAAAAATCACATCGCAATGGTTTTAGTCACACTTTCGACCCACGACTTGAACTGTAATCTTTCTTCTGAAATGTACTGTAAAGCACAGGCAGACTAGAAACAGCTGATGGTTTGTATAGTTAACGCACAATGTTAATAACATTTGTAACACATTTGTTAACTTTAATAAAGATACCTTTATTTCCACCATGGATCATTATTATGGTATTAAAAAAGCGATTAATACCTGGGTTTATTGAATCATTAAAATAAAGATTTGTAATTGGCAGTGAACAAGCAATAACTAACAATAAAAATGAAACTATTCTTATTTAAAAGGAGACGACATCCCAGCATGCACTCAACAAGCTTCTGTTGACACTCAACATAAAGGCCAGGAATGACAGGATTAGAAAAGTATTTGCCGCTTTTTGTCTCATATGATATTGCAGATCTACAACTACACGAGCATTTTCAAAGCCACATTCTTTACCTCTTTAAAAGGTATCGTGTCTTTGGCTAAATAAACATTTAGCGCTTCATTTGCTACCTTGGTCAGAATTTGTCGACTCCTCAAACACCTTGCTCAAACTGTGTTAGTTTTATGACACATGACTGAGGCCACCAAACTGCTGCTACATGAGTTGCATTCATTACATTTGTGCGAGACGTGAAATCATTTGTCCAGTCGGCAGAGCTGTATATTAGGCTATACAAATCCATTGGACAGTTGATGTAGCATAGACCCACGTCATAAAATGTTCTTTGAATTTGTTGTGAAAATGGGAACAGGAGGACGACGAAATGAAATTACAAGATTTCAGAGCTTAGACGTATCTGTAACGTTCATCACCATATAAGATTCAGATCTCCCACCCTTATGACTATGAGAAATATGACTATGAGAGATGATGCACTGTAGATGGAAAAAGATGAGAATCGTGAATGTCAGACGTGTATTGTGAATAATCAATCGTAGACAGAACCAGCAGCTCTGTCTCAAATAAAATGTCAATCAAGTTTATCAAATTATTTGACAATTACTATTTTTCAGTTCAGGTACATTTCATCTGTTCCATTATTAATTTGTGTGCTTCACTTCCATTTTCTAATATTATTTTTTGTTTTGCTTCTTTCCTGAAATGATAAATGACAAGTTTGTGTTATGAATAATGCATGATGAATAGAAGGAAGGTAAAATTAATTGAAACATGGCACTGTTTTCATTGCATTGCCTGTTCTACTCTGTTTTTCATTTTATGTCTTTTTTTACCGCTCCATTTGTTTCTTTTTTTTCTTTTTTGTCAGTTAATTTTTGTTACATCCACCCTACATATATGACCTGCCATACAGTGAATCACGTGCTGATGAATTGTTGCGGCTCTCGACGTCTCTGTTAGGTTCAGTCCAGTGAAATTGGATGTGTCCCTATGGTCCAGCTCCACAGGCCCAGTGTTCTACCACTAAGCAGCCAGCCAGCAAAGGAAGTCATCCCACCGCACGCCTCGGACTCGTGGAGTCTCAGTCAGACTTCTCTGAGCAGTCCTTCCTCTGACTGGAGCCGAGGGTCCAGTTTATCCATCATGCACAGTCCTGTAACACCTGGCCAGGTAAAGTGCTTAGTGTATGTATTGGCGTTGGGGGTTTGGTAAGAAATGTTGAGGTTTTGTCTTTATTAAAAACACTGTCATTCTGTTCTCCAAAACTGGTGGATCTGGGGCTGTTTTTCAGAGAGTAAGTTGGCACTTTTAAGACTTGTTAAAACACATCTTACAAGGTCATATGTACATGATAATTCCTTCTAATAATTCCTCCTCTCCACACCGGTCCTAATAAGATCCATAACCGAACACAGTTTAAATAGAGGAGATGGTCGACATATGAAGTCAGAGCACTTGTTCTGTGCAAAAATGCTTATTACTCAATCGTTTTGTTAATTTCTCAGATCAGAATTTATATTCTCTAAACTACTTTTTCTGCATCCACATCATCTAGTCAGTTGTTCACATAAATCATAAAAGTAATTTCACATTGTGGTGAACACATTCAAATGCTTTGGCACGTTCATGCAAATGATTATGTACACTTATTTTCTGTTTCCTATGTTATCAGTTGCTGTTGACTAGTATTACTAGGGCTGGCTGATAAAACAATAATGACAGTTATTGTTTTATCTAATTTTTAGATTGTGAAAATTATCATTAGTGCAATATAATTGTTTTCCTTTTGTCTTTGTGCTTTATTTTGTTTACATTCTCAGCTAAAACAGTTAAAATTAATTAAGTGTTTTGTTGTTTTACTTAACTTTACTCATATATACTCCATATATTAATGTTGAAAAAAGATTTGTTCTAGCCCTAGATTTCTGAAATCTAGGGCTAGATTTCAGAAATCCGCTTGTCATGTTCTGACCACAAAGAATGACTAAAAAGAAACAACTGAAAGAATACATACAATGTTAACCACAAAGAAAACCACAAATAACTGTGTGGTTTCTTCAGCTTTCAAAAGGTTAGCCTTCAGGTTCAAAAGAAATAAGGACTTGATTCTTTGAATTTCTCTCCATTTCTGACACTGTTTGGCAAGTGTTTGTCATGTCGAGACAATAAAGAAGCATTTAAAACCACAAATAACCATCTGGCTTTCACTCAGAAGCCCCTAAGCCCCAAGTCTTACCCCCCAAAACATCTAAGTTCATTGCATAAGTCATTACATGCACAATTGTTGAACCATTTGTCATAATCTGTCAAGCATATTTTCTATACATTTCTACTGTTTTTTGTAAGTGTCCCGAATAGATGAATTGTTCTTAACTTTCACAAATGAAGGGGAATGTGGCAAGTGTTCGATCAACCAGTGAATGCCAGGAGGTGTAAAGTGACTGCACTGTAATGTTCTTTTCTTTATTGTAACGACATGTTGTGTCAGTACAAACAGTAAAATGTGAATCCTGTCTAATGCCCCCATACAGAAACATGTAACTATGTTGAAATTGATATATGCCATACAGAAAAGGTGCAGCCTTGTGAATTTTCAGCCATTGTCATCCAGGAGTTATACATACAGAGTATACAAGGTTAAGTATTTTGATTATCTTGTTTGTGAACAATTAAACAAAACCCTGTGATAGAAAAGACATGTTCATTGACACAAAAATTCACTTTTAAATATTTGGGCATGTTGTGTAGCTTTTGCAGGTTATCCATTGTGCAGCGCTGTTTGTATGAATTATTTGGGAAATGTTTTGCGAATGTTAAGGATGACTGGAGAAATGTAACAAAGTGACTGCAAGTTAAACTTAAGTTCATGAGGTTTTAGTTTGAGTCTTTGTGTTCCTGTCATTACACACAAACACAGCTAAGCAGGACATTGAGGGTAAAACAAAAAGCGGATTTTGTTACATAAACAGCAGACTTCCGTAATTTGTCCTCAATATTTTCAACTTCTGAAGCCTCAGTTCAGCTTTAGTTCAACTAGACATATTTCTCCCAGAATTGTTCTTCTTGTCTTGCACTGCAGTTGTAGATTGAAGAACTGCTCTTTTTTTCCTTTTAGGACCAACAACATGAACAAACTCCTTCAAAAGAAAAGCCACTTGCAGGTAATATAAAACAACTTTGACATACATTTTTCTGAATGCTGATGTGAGCTGGGCTGTATGTCAGATAAAATTCAGGGCTTTCTGTCACTTGTAACTTTCTTTGTGATCGATTATTTAAACTTCAGTAAAGCTGAAGACCCTGCTCAGCTCAGTAACATGTGTATGTTTATTTTGTCAGTAGGCCTGTCACAATTATTAAATAATTGCTTTATTGCAATTATTTGAGCCTGTTACTATTATTTTGCATATGTGTGATAATCATTTCCAGTTACCTGTATAAGACAAGTTGAATTAAATGGAAAATGTCATATTTCATCACTATTTCCAAATTATTTTCTATCATTTGAGATTTTAGGCAGTTTACAATGCCTAAAAAAAACAAATAGAAGTGCTTTTTACTGTTCAGTACCACAAAATCTCTCTTGGTCACTTTTACATGTCACTCATTCCTCATGGTATCAGAGGAGAGAAATTTAGGAAAGTGAGGCAGCTGTATTAGAGCTTCTGTCATAAAAATAAACAGTTAATACTGGTCAAAGAAAAGAAGTCAGTAGTGTCATTTGCTGTCTCCACCAGAGAACTTGAATCATTCGTATCAGAAGAGACACAGGGAGCCCGACTTCCAGGATGACAACGCCAAGAAGCCGTGCCTCCAGTCTTTTAACTCTGACAGGACACCAAAAAGCACCGTTGGAACCCCACTCAGCCCTTCGTCAGCGTCGCAGTCCTCTCTGAGGCATTCTTTATACTTGGAACTGTCTCCCAAAACCACAGAGAACCATCTGAGCACTGAACCAACATCTGGCAAATCATTATGCTTAAAACTGTCACCATCACTGAAGTCAACCTGCACATCACCTGCACCCCAACCTTGTTTAAACACACAGCCATCATTTGGGGCAAAGCACGCTTCTGGGAAATCATCTAATAAGAACACCGTGATGTTGAGATCACCAGGTGAAGACAGCTGGACAAAAAGAGACGATGCAAGCACTTTATCATCCTCTAAGGTCCAACACAAAGATAATGTTCACTTAGACCACCACAACACTGCCGGTACCCCAGTTGTACCGGTCCAAAGCTCGAGCAGGGTTAATCAGGTGGGGGAGAGCAGAAAGCCGGACTTAAATACTCCCAAATCAGACCAGAAACAAAGTTCGGGCTCATCGTCCTGTCGCAAAAATCCCCGTTCACGAAGATCTGCTATCCCTAATGACATAGATGAGCTTTTTACCCCTGACCCCATGACTTACATTGTCAACTCTGGACATAAAACTGTAAAGCCCAGGGCAGATGGAGTGACCAAATCACACACTTCAGAGAAAAGTTGTTCATCTACCATTGTGACCAGCTCCACAAGTCCACTTACTGGATCCCTGTGTAATCAGAGCCCCACTTCTCCTCATCCTCAGACCAAAGTCTCTTCATCAGATCACATGGAGATCTCCATGCCAACAGTGACTTTAGTACGAGTACAACTTGAAAACCTACCCCTTTCCTCTAAAGACAGTCCACACAGCAGTCCCGTTTCTTCTTCGGAGAGGCATATTAAGGATGAGCTTAGCAAAAATAAAGAGAAACACAAATCTATCACTCCCAAGAATGTGACACCTTGCACTGTAGAAAAAGACGCTGCTTCTTCCAAACAAACATCTCCATCTCCTTGCTCTCTGGCTGCACCAAGGAGGGATGGGCAGACAGGTGAAAGAGACGCAAAGTCGATAAATGATGAGGAGTCTTCTTTGGAGCTGGACCTAGGTTTGAACTTTGAGGTAGATCTGGATCTAACCCAGAGCTCTCACAGCAGTGACGACGAGCAGCTGCTCTCTTTGCAGGAAATGATGGCACATATTACCAAGCCTCCAAATACACCCGACAAGGGAGCCTTCTCAGAGCCTAGTACACCAGGACATACCAGCCACAAAAAAACTGTAAGATTCATAAAACTTGTCTTTACTGTTTCTTTGAGATCTACAAATACTTTCTGTGGGTGCTTAAAGGTTCAGTGTGTAAGATTTAGGAGGATCTAAGTACAGAAATAGAATTTAATGTTCATAACTCTGTTTTCGTTAGTGTACTAGTGTGCTGTGTGTTAGTGTTCGTTGTATTTTTAGAGACCTTTATATAGATCTCAATGAGAGAGGCCACCTCCATGGCGTCCACCATGTTTCTACAGTAGTTCAGAATGGACTTTTCTATTCTGCTTTGTAGTGGGTGGCATCCAGCATTGATATGCATTACCATCACCAACTGTACTTTACTTGAGTGCTATTATCCCAATAACTAAAATGGACAATACTGGCTCTAATTAGGGCTTTACAGTATTGTTTGTAGCCACTGTAGTGGAGGGTAACGGGGGAGGTATTTGGTGGATCTCAATCTGCAACTTTATCACCAAATGCCACTAAATATCACACACTGAACCTATAAAAAAACATCTGAATTTTAGGCCTTAAAATGTCAAGTACTAATACAAACAGTGCAGTGCGGTTAGAATTTATCAGAGCACAGTCAGCTAGTGTCGCACACTGTTGTTATAGTTAATGAAAAAACTATGACTGAAAATAGCAGTGACAAAATAATTTTGTTAAATGAAATAAACATGACAATTAAAAAAAAAACAATCAACACAAAATGATATTGTGAGTCTATTTGTCACTGAATCTGAAATATTACCGTAATAATAATATTATTGAGCTAGTAAATATGATCAGCAATATTCAGCTTTTGTTTCTTTTTGGATCCTACATACTGTCTTTTGTGTGTCCTACAGCAACCTTTAGTGTCCACCTCAAATACAAGCATCTACAAAAATAACCTCGATCAGATGCTGAAGGATATAATCACCAACAAAAAGTAAGTTAGTCAGAAATTTGACTCCATGTACTAGTTCATTTTCAGCAGCTGTAGTCACACATGACAGAAGGAATTCACATTAATAAACATGCTTTTTGTCCATTAGAGCTAAAGAGATTGAGACACAACTTTTAACTGCGTGCAAAGAAGATCTGTTGAGAATAGCTGAATACGAGGAGGCTGAGGAGAACAGAGAGGAGGCCATCTCAGCTGAGCAACAGTGAGTGTTCAGGCATCGACAATCACAGTGGCATTAGTTAACCATAGCGGTGATGTCATGTTCTTGTTGTAATTTGTTTCACAGGCAGTTCCTGCAGCGCTACTCGTTGATGTCCAGTGCGATCAGGGATGTGCCTCCAGGAGAAGTGGTGTTCAATCTGGATAACTTCGGGCGTATCTTCAGTCAGGATACGCTGCAGCTCAGACAGTGCATGGTTAATCCACAGGAGACGACACAGAAAACACTTCTCTGGTGAGCTGTGTTTGTGTGTTAATGGTTTTTCAGTTTACACAGTTTTTCACAACGATGACTTCCTCTGATTTTTCTTCTCCTTGGTTAGGTCCAGCCATGCTCAGCTGAGACTGCATATTAATATCGGATTGTTCCAGGAAGCTTACAACTCCCGCTCGCCCTGTCCATCTCAGGTTACCCGATTTCTATTCAAGGTAGGCCGCACGCACTCCATCGGCATGGACTTTAGGGGTATAAAAATATTAATACACTTAAGTATTGCAATATTATGTTTTACGATACTGTAGCGATGCTTAATTAATATTCTCTTGCAAAACTGGAGTCTGTGTTGTGCTGGGAAACAGTCGCTTGTTGACGTCTCCATTTCTAAGTTAACAGTAGCTAGTGTTGCACATTGTTGCTGCTGTAGAGGAGCAGAAGAGAGGCAATTGGCGATTGTGCTTTCAGAGTCTACTTGCTTGATAATCAAGATTACTGATCATTTTCAAATGTGTATTTTTTCCAACTCCAACATACAAATTTAAACTAATGTTAAATACAATAATTTCAAAAAACAATAATTTCATTATTATTATATTACACAGCTCCCACAGAAATGATGTTTATCCAAAAGGCAGAGCTTCAGTGTTAATTTGTTTCTAATTGTCTCAGATGATGTCGGTTCATAGTGAGAGGATTTTGTGTGAAAAGATACTACAGGCCCTCTGCGACATCGCTTACACTGCTGCCTGTCAGATCGGTGAGTGTGTCTTTTGTAATAAAGTTCAGGTTTTCCTCACTCCCGGTTGTGAAGACATATTTAAAGATGTCGTTTCTGTGTATGTCTCTTCAGTGAAAAACAGAAGCCAGCAGTTTAAAGTCTGGGTTCCCAGTTTGGCTGATGTGACGCTGGTCCTGATGAATATGGGCGTTCCCTTTGTGACTCTGTACCCCTTTGAGAATCTGCAGCCCCCATTCACAGAGGGAGATCTGCTGTAAGTAGGTTTTCTCATAGAGTGCCCCCTTCCAGTGGACCACCACGGGACCTTATTTAGCAAAAAATCTATATTGCAGTGAATGGTGAGAGATGAATCATTTATTGATCCCATTTTAATTATACCATCAATTACACATATTATGTTTGTCAATTTAAAAGATAATTTTGTAAAACCGCAGACCCAGGTCCCATGGAGGTCCGCCAGAAGGGGTGGGACTTAGACTCTCTATAGGATTATTTGTTCATTCCCTTGTTTTTTTGAGTTATTTCGTTTTGTTTTAATTTCATGTAAAAGTTTCTGAAAGTTAACTTTAAATTTGGTTCTTGAATGACCAACTTTTGCGTTTGTCTCTCTAGGGAAGATGTTTACATTAAAAGTGAGAGTCCCTCTCGCCAGAAGGAATACAGCACTTTCCCTGAACACAACTGTAACAACATCTTCAAGGTACATCAGAGTAGTAAATAGAAATGTCACATATGGAAATGTTTCTCATGTGTGAAACAATTTACTGAGCGTCTTGTTGTTTTTATGTGCAGTATTTGTCTTTCTGTACGGGCCTGTGTCCGCGGGCGTACAGCGACAGTGAGCTACTGCTGCTGCTGACGGTGCTGGGTACGATCGGCCTGGACACGCGACTCATCTGCCAGTCCAGTGTGGAACTGTACCTGCTACAATACAAACTTGTCAACAACATCAGGGATTGGGACACCATGGTCAGTTTGTGCATTTGTCACATTCATTGATTTTTAATAAATGCAGATGAATGGTTAGAGTCAAGTTAGATTAGAGCATGTGCTGCATGTTAGAAGTGATGTATTGATTTTGTCATTAGTTAATCTGCTTCTTGTGAATTTAGCCATTTATTTAATTTAAATGTTTTCAGATGCCCAGAATCTGCCTGGCCTTCACTGATCTGACAGACGACCACCACAACATGTGCCTGCTCGTTCAACTCCTCCCTGACAATATGCGTGGAAAGTAATGCTTTCTTCTTTTGTATTGATCTTTCTCTGTCGTTCTGTGTTCATTTTTCCAATTTTATTGTGTTGTTTTCAAAATGGTATGGGGCTGCAACTTCACATTATTTTAATTATTGATTAATCTGCCACTTTTTGTGGCAGATTAATCACTTAATTGCTGTGTCTATAATTGGGCTGTCACGATAATGAAATTTCAGTTTCTGCTGATGATTGATTGTCATACAAATAATTGCAGTTAATGATTTGTCTTTTTCTGTTCATTTTATGCCACTAGTCTAGTTTGATTCTACACATAGACCATATGAAGAACAAGAGCCATTTATTGGCCTTCAACACTGAAACACATAAATAAAAACGACATTAATAATAACTTAAACATACAAAGCCTTTCACTGAAATATATAAAGAAAAACAATAGAATCTTTATGGTAAACAGTTGGTGGCACTAATTCTTCCCTCAGATGACATTAAACTGTAACAGTAGAAGGGGACGCAGTGAGATGATGTCATTAAAGAGCGCCAGTCTAAGGTCAAACAGTGGAAAACGACGTGACGAAATGTGACATTTCTGTTTGATCCAGTTGTTTTTATACAGTGGAGACAATTCTTATGACTATGCAAAGTAACTGTGGTTCGCTCAAACAATTGTGATAAAGTAATGTTATGTGATAATTGGCCTCGTCTATAAAATGGCAGAGAAATGCTGGTTATAATTTCCCTCAAACTCAAACTATGGTTATGTATTTAACTTAATTTTTTTTAACATTAACTTTAACAATTCAAAGTTAAATACATTTTCTTTCCTCAGATATGACAAATCCTCACATTTGACACATCTGCAGCTGCCAAATTTTGCTTAAAGCATTACAATGAATCGAATATAAAACTAATTGCTTGTACTGGATTGATTTGAGTAATAGTTCACCTCTTTTTGCTTTTTTTTTCTCCTTTTTTCTCTGTTGTTTAGGCAGCTGCGTCGCCATCTTAGTCTGTCCATGATTTCTAAACTGTTGGATGGAAACTGCACTTACAGACCCAAAAACAACGAGTTTCAGGTAAAGCGTGACTTGTTTCCTTTGGATCCGAGGAGAATAAACCCGCGCAGCGCCGTGATTGTTTTCAGTAATCTGTACTGTTCTATGCCACGTCCGGTGTTTTCCTCAGCTCTCTGACCTGAGGCTGTACCTGCCCCGTATGCAGCCTTCCACCATTCTCCGAGGCCTGATGAGCTCCTCCAGCAGGACTCAGACAGAGAGGGAGGACATGTCCAGCCTTGACCAGCAGGTCTGTGTATGGTTCGTACTCTACTTTCAAGTTGAACTGATTCACTGAGGATATTAAGCCTTTGTTTCTGTTTGATATTTTTCAGGCGTACTACCTCTGCTACAGCCTTCTGACCTTAGCAAATGAAGCATCCAATTTCCAGTTTTTCCCTGCTCGTCAGAAGGTTTGTCCTTGGCTTTGTTTTCATCTTTTTTTATATTCACAGCAGAGGCCCCTCAGGTATCATGCAGCTCATTAGGAATGAGTAGTTTTAATATCTTATCCTTTTGCTTGTGGATTGTTTTAATTATTTTTCTTGTTTTGTTTTTTTTTACCCGGTGGCTTTCAGGAGCAGCTGCTGTTTTTGTCCTCAGAGCTAGAAACACATGTTAAGTGTGACATCAGAGAGAACGAGAAATGTCTGTACCGCAGTAAGGTAAGCTTATTCCAAATAGGACTCCAGGTGTTTCTGTGTACTGTTGTACATCCATATTCTTTTACTAATTTAAAAAGCTGCTCGGCCTTTGCAGATACACAACTGTACATGCACCACAGGCAGGGTTATTATAGTAAAAAAACTTAAGGGCCAAACTAAAACTAGTAGTGAAAAAATTCTATTCATTCACTGAAATAATTAAAAGGGCAGTTTTCAAAAACAAAAAATCAAACATTTTTCATGAAATAACTTTGAACAATATGTGACCTTTAATAAACAAAGGTCCATCCTACCCTTTTCAGCTTCTATAAATCAAGGCTTTACTCGACAACTGATCGATTAATCGTTGCAGCTCTAGTCTGAATAAGTATGGAAAAGCGAAAAGAACATTTTCTAAATATAAAATTCAGAATGTGCAAAAATAAATCGATCCTACAAGCAGTGTTTTTGTGGCAATTAGAACAGCCAAGCGCAGCCAAAATGTTTACCTGTGTGTGAGTCAGAGTGAGCTTGATGTCACTGAAAGCAAGGCAACAACTATGACTACGAATTTAACTGAATTTAAACCTGCAAAACCCCCATTACAACAAAAACGATCAAAGAAAACATCAAATGTTGTGGCGTGGAAACCTGTCACCTACTTAGGATTGAGCTGGTGATTTTGATGAGCTCTGATTGTCTCTCCACCCTGTGATACTTTTTCAAGTCTTTGTAAACTGGATGTAAACAGCCAGAAATCAGACTTTGTTGACTTACACACACACATTGCCAAGAGAAGCAGGTTTTTCTTATCCCTCGCCCACAAAAATGACGTTATATAACAGTTAAACAAGCAGCTCATGTTATTATTAGGTGCAGCATAATTATTAACAAACAAATGATGATTGCTGAGCTGTTTTTTGACCATGCAGCGCGTGGTATGTTGATGTTTTTGTTGAACCCCGACTTCCTCCTCTTGGTTCAGGTGAAGGACCTCGTGGCCAGGATCTACACCAAGTGGCAGATGCTCCTTCAGAGGACAAGACCGCTGAATGTACAGTAGTCACACACATAACATTATTGTTTGCATGTTCTCCCAAAAGTCTCATAGAAATCGTTGGTTAAATGTGCTTAAAGAACACAGGTTTAAGAATTCCTCCCCAAAATGCAGAACTAAAACCTTCAGTGAGGCATCTTGTAAAGTTTTATTTTATTTTACACTTACTCTCTTACTCTTTTATGGCTTATGGATTTTAAGTGTTTTATTGACAATATCGTTCTATTTTCTTATTTTACAGTTTCTACTGTATGTGATTTTATTCTGTTTTATATTGGCTTTATAATTTTTTTCATCTTTTATTCTTTTTAATTTTAGGTATTTGTGATTTTAATCTATTCTTAGCTCTCCTTATTCCAGTTTGTTCTGTCTTATTATGGGCTTATCAGTCATCTGTCAATCACTGAACACTAATCTGTTTGAAAGGTGCTCTACAAATAAAGTTTGAGGGATTCTTGAACTCTGACATGCAGTTGTTTGTTTTCCTCTTCCAGGGGAAGCTGTATGATTACTGGCAGCCTTTGCAGACGGATACCCTGACAAGCAGCCAAGAAGCGCAGGAGAGCGACACCAGCGACGACGGCGACGATACTGTGATAGAAAAAGATAGCATCAGTGAGGAGAATGAAAAAGAGGAGGAGGACGTAGAGGGGGTGACGACTGGAGAGGGCACGAGGCACACTGGAAAACCTGAAGAAAAGGAGACGGACGTTACAATAGATGAAGCAAACAAAACAAGGGCTGCAGCAGAACCAGCGGTTCAGAACATGACCCACGAGATGACAGAGATGGAGGTGTGTGACAGCTCTGAAGTGACGGGTGAGCAAACACAGGCTGAAGGTGTGGAGTCAGCTGAGAAGGACACTGAAGGAGGACTCTACCCGGACCAGGTAGCACCAGCCGATTCAGCGCTGTAGAAATACTGTTTGTTTCAGGGCTTTAATAGTGAATGCCTTTAGTTTGATTTGCACTATATGCCTCTTCTTTTAACTTGTAATTTTCATTGTTTTTTTTTACAATGAATAAAGTTCTAAATTGTATATTTGTGAGTGAGATTGTTAAGAGAAGGTCATAATGCTTTTTAAGGGCTAAGGCCTTATCAAGCTGCACATGAAACAAAAAAAATCGGAATTTCATGCAGGCTTTTCTTTAAGATGTTGTTTATTGTTTAAGTCTTATGCAAATTACTTGATGCTCTAACACTGTTGACACTCTTGAGTTGTGCAATTTCTAAAAATGTGGGAACATACAGGGTTCTCCTCACCATTGTAAGGCTTAGGCGCAACACCGAAGCCAAATTCAAGTCAAATCAATGTGGAGAGCATCAAAACTAACTTTTCCCAGATCTAATGATTTCGTCTCCAAGTCTTCTTTTTTTAAGCCTTTTGTTTAGTTTTTCATCTGTTCTAGCTTTTCCAAATTTTTGTAGACAGATTTGGTAACAATTAAGCGCCTAAATCTTCAACTAAATTTTGGAAAATGCTCAAACTCAGACCCAGCACCTAAGCCCATGACACATACATATATATATATATATATATGTGTATGTACATATACTCTACACGGTGCATTCTGCAACTAATTGCCTGCAACAAGTTTTCCAAAGGTGCTCTTTGGTTTCCAGCAATTTCCATTGTGGAAACCAAGGTTGTTCAAGACTTAGGCACACACCTAAACAACACAAAACAGATTAATCAATTTGGACCCTTGTTATTACCTTATCTGTGTACAAAGCAATGGAAAATACAAAGCGTTTAATAACAACATCCAAAAAGCTTAGAAACAAAATTTGACACTGGTGTCCAAGTATATAATAGATCAGAGAATAGTCATTTAATTAGTTTTGAAGCTCTCCACATTGATTGTACATTAATTTGGCTTAGCACTTAAAAATCTTAGGGAAAGTCTTGCAGGTTTTGTGTGTTATATTTCTCCTGTGTTTTGTAATCTATGGAATAATTTATTGGTATTAATGTTTACTCTGGCCAACCGATGTCCGATTTAGTTTCAGCAGTACAGCCGTTGTTGGTTCCCGACGTAGCCGTCCACCGTGACGTCGAGCTGCATTCAGCCGCCACTAGAAACAGTCCCAGATGTTTTTCCAGGGGCTCAGAATAATCCGTTCAAGTGCCTGCCGATCACTCATGGTGTATCTCTGTTTCTGTTTATCATTGTCTTGGACAAGGATCATGTTATCATGATCCTTGTGACTGTGTCATCCTTCAGTTACAGTACAAGTCGTGTATAAAACTGCAGCTAGTAATTAGGTTTCACAGCACTTGATGTATTTGGTTACCTAATTATAGAATTACTTGTACATAATTTGTAAAGTATTTCCATATGCATGTTATTTTAACATTGTTTGTTGTTATTTGAAGTGTTGTTTGTTGAATTTCCCTTTTGATAAAAATATTTTTCTACTGATTATCTATGCATCTTTTTTATGGTTGTTGCTAAATGCAAAACATAAACTCAGTTTATATGTGAATAAAAGTTTCCTTTTAAAGAACTCGGGCAACTGTCATCTATTTCCACTGATAAGAGAGATATTAAAAGTGTTATACTGTATAAAATATATACATAAAAATATACCTGTGAAAGATCCACAAAGTAGGACAGAAATATGAAAATTCCTTAAGGTTGTGAAACTATCATCATACTTAAGGTCTAGCAGGACACTTATCCAATGTTATTAAAAAGGGAAAAAAGAGTCAATTACGACTTCACTCAATTATTCAAATTGCACTTGACAAATTATGACACTGTGTAAATTAAATGCTCTCACTCTCGCAAGAAACTGTGTCTAGAGCAAATGTAACAGTTGTGAATGCATGTTCTTTAAAAAGGTGCTCTAATTTCTACAAATAAACAGAACTAATTGCCCCCATGTGATTTGAGTGCATTTTGAAAACCTTGTCTTGAAGTTGTGTCTTCTCGGTTTATGTTCAGTGCTTGTCAAATGTCTTTTACAACAGTGTCTCTGAACTGATAATAATGATCAAATTCTATCCAAGATAAACTTATTGATAAGCTGTCTGACATGATCCTTTTCTGATGCAATGGGGTCTGTGATGAATAGATGCAGATAGAGGCTGAAAGCTTATGTCACATGTAGTTATGCCAGTTTTAGGCATTTTAATTGCAATGACTGCCGCTATCTTCCCAAGTAGCCTTTCGTTTGGCGCGTTTGTTGAAGATGTGATTACATTTCTGATGCAAGGGGAAGAACTGCAAAGCTGAGACATAGCCAAGCAACAGCATATTAATTACCAAAGAAAAACTCATTTGATATTGAACGCTGAACAAAATAGCAAATTGCTCCAAAGTAGAAGAAGTGAGGAGAAGGAGCATTCTAAGTTTACATTCACACAAATCAGAACCTGCTTGAAGAAATGAAACAGACACATGAAAAGACCAACTAATGCTCATATCGGCTCGTTTCGAAGAAGAGCTCAACCAAACAGGATTGATTTCGCCTCTTTGCCTCAGTTGGTTTGTTCCACCCCGCCCCACTTTCACTTCGTTGCCAGGCAACGGGAGTCAGGTGACTGTCTGCAGACAGAACATGGCTGACCTGTCAGAAGACCAATGAGGGAAAGGCCAAATTTAGCATAATCGATCTTATTTTTTACGTCGTTTCTGACCATAGTTTCACACCTCGGACAACATTTGACGACTGGTGTCCAAGGTAAGAGTGAGAGCGCTTAAATTCGGTTGGATGTTTCACTCTATTTTTCTTGGAGCAGCTGTGGCTAACGTTGTTTTTGGCTAGCTAAGTTGAGCTAGCTGCTAGCCAAACAGTCCGCTTTTTAGTCAAGAAGACAGTTCTTCAGAATGTGAACAGTAGCAGATGGAAGTAATATATAGGTGATGTTATGTAGACACAACCAGTTGTGTTCCTCAAATTTGTAACGTTGATTCAAATGTGCTAATTGACCTGTTGTATCCCAAGTGCTAGCAGTTGAACTAGCGAATTGAGTTACAGGAAGGATACAAATCACTGTCGTGTTTTCTTTTACTAGTTTTGGCAAGAAAAACAATGACTTTACACAGTTCCACTTTCCCTGTCAGAGTATGAAGACCTGAAATTTGATTTGTTGACATTGTATTAGCCTCTATAATCTCATAAGTGCTGTTAAAAATATCAACCCACATTAGTATTAAAGTCGACACTTTATCGCAGTTGCTATCCTATGTGGCCTTGCAATACGTACTTTGATTATCGAAGTACGAATTCACATAGGATACTGAGAAAAGTTTGAATAAATTACCTGCGGTGTTTGTTTTTACAACGGGTGGTTTTAAACCTTTGACTAGAGGTATGAACTCATAATAGGTGTAGTGTATTTGAACAGACTGGGTAGGTGAGGGATACTGTGTAGGATTTATTCAACTTTTCAGATGTATTTAGAGATATCATATTTAGGTATGTCGCAGCCACAGACCTTTTTACATGTAAAGTACTTTATGTCTTTGTTTTAGGTGAAAATATGTTTAAAAAATGAACTATACCAATTTTAAGTTGCATCAAAAAGTTACATTAAATGCAATGTAATACTTTATTGGAAGCTGCATGTGTCTGTGGTGCAGCTCCAGTCTTCTGTGTTTATCTTAAGCAACTTTAATCAAGTAAAAAACAGATATGTAAGCCACGTAGTTACAGACGATAATAATTCTCTTGTATGATTGTCGTCGTATCATTAAGACTAAGTCGGGAATTACGTTTAGAAGCCTTTCTGAATTGTTAATTCCATTAATAACAATAAATATCTGACTGCAGATGAGCGGGTTGCCGGATGGAATGGCAAACGGCCTAAGCAGAAGTGACCTCTTAGATAAAGATGCTCAGATTTGGGAGAGACCCTGGACTCTTGAAGAAATGCGGCAAACCAGTGCCAACTGGTCTCTGGCAGCCGACTCAGGGGTAAGTCAGAAAACCTCTTTCCTCTAAACCCTGACAAAAACTGAAAGAGTTGCAGAAATGCTTTGGAAATAGTTGAGGGGATTGTGGATTGTGGTTGTGTGATGATGATATACTCTTGTGAAATGTACTGAAAGTAACCCTCAAACTGCTGCTTCTTTCATTACTGTGTCTTCACAGCTCTTCCTGTTCCTCCAAGACTTCTCCCAGAGAATGCTGTCAAAAACCCATGAGATTGAAAAGCAGCTGGACAGTCTTATCCGTGACACCAAGGCCACAGACAGCTGCTTGCATTCTGTCTTTAATGATTTCCTCATGCTTTCCAATACACAGTTTATAGAAAATGTAATGTATTATATCTGTTCATTTTTTAAGCACTTCACTTGTACCTAATAATGTTTTTCGTGCATTTTTGGAACTAAAAGTATTGCAGCATTCATTGTGGTGAACTTCTGCCAGTGTAATCTGAGTGATAACACTTGCTCCTGTTGCAGAGGGTGTATGATGAAGAGGTAGAAGAGACTTTACCCAAACCTGATACTACAGAGAAACAACCTGAGCAGGTAGAAATTAAGTCCTTCGTGTTTAAAATTTTCCTGGCATATACAACATCGAACACCAACCAGTACATAACATGGCCGCAGTACTCAGCATGTTGCTTGTTTTGTTTGCATGTTTTTCCTTTAGGAGAAGACCAGGGAGCAGAAAGAGGCCGAGTTGATCCCCAAGATGCAGGAAGCTGTGAACTACGGTCTGAAAGTGCTTGAGTCAGCCTTCGAGCATCTGGACATCAAAGCAGGAAACTCTGACTCGGAGGACGAGGAGGTCACAGATAGAGTGGAAGCAATTCTAGAGCCCAAGGTGCACTCTTTAAATCTTCAAGAGGAAACTGCATTTGACACATCCAAAATTCCATAACGTGCTTTGTAAACTAAAACAGTATGTGACCAGTATGATATATTTTTAGTAGAAACAAATAGTATGGGAATTGCATCCTATCAGGGGAATATTACAATAAACAACATTTGGACAGTGCACCACGGCGCAATCCAGTAGTGACAACAACAACAACATAACCAACCTAACGCTAATGATCAATTAGATAGATATTGATATTCAATGAATGAACTATTAAACTACACATAAGCTAGTTACTACTCATGTTGTCACCTGCTACCATTGAGTAATTGCAGTCCTTTTCCAGTAATAAGTTTGCATTTTCTAACAGCCAAAGTAACAGGTTCGTCTGCGGTCAAATACCGCCAGTAAAGGTGAGGTTGGGTGGTTACCACGGTTACACATCTCCAACAGGCAAGGAGGCTCTCGGGAAGTGACAAAACTTATGCCTGTTGACGCTGCAATGGATCGGCTGGAGAGATGCTCTACTCTTCTGTCTGTTGGTTCACTGCAGGGCTGTGGTTGGCTACCAGAATTTGGCTGCTGAAATATTTGCTAGTACTGCTAGCATGCTTATGCAATTAGCGTCTCACTTTAACACACTGCATCTCAATGAAGTGGTTCAAAAGTACACACACAGGGGCATTTACCCTCTCCAGTTTGTGTTTTGTCCATTACCTGTTAAAGTCTTAATGGGTATAATTATTAGCTAAATGTCCATATAAAGTAAACCTATGAGTAGGTTGTGGACTTGGCTTGGCGTCTTGTTGCATGTGCTGTCTGTTCTGCTTTTCGGTTGATTTAGGTAGCCTAAATACGTTTCACCTCTGAATTGTGATGTTACAACCCCGATTGTTTCAGCAGGTCTCTCTACCACCTAAAAGGAATGGTTTGTGCAAATTCAGATGTTAGTCTCAGAGCTCAAAGTTACACCATCACTATATTGCTTTGTCCAGGTAACAGCCCAAACCTGTAAATGATCAAAGTCACTGAAAACAAAAGCAGCAAATTTGCACATTTGAAAAGCTGAACCATGAAATGTTGGTATTTGTACATAGAAAAATCACTTAAATAGTTCTTAAAATAGTTTCTAAATGATTTCCGGTCAATCGACCAATCAACTTCTACATACAACTTAATATTAGAGCATATTCACACGCTCTTCATATGCGGATGAAACTTTAAGGAACCTAAGCCTGTATGGTTGTTTGTGTCTTTTAGGATCTTTATGTGGACAGACCTCTTCCATATTTGATTGGCTCCCAGGCCTTCATGGAACAAGACGACGTTGGACTTGGAGACCTTTCCAGTGATGGTAATCTACTCCTCTATATCACACATCAACACGTGTACCGCATAGTTTTGTCTTCCCTCATGTATGTGTATCACTCTCACCAGAAATGTCAGTCGACAGCGACAGAGACAGCGTAATTGACAGCGAAGATGACAAAGAGGCAGTTGTGAGAGTTTTTTGTGTTTCAAAAAATCATTCACGGTATGTTTTAATTTTGCGTCTCACACTGAAAAATGAAAACCTCTTGTGTTGTTTATTCATTAATATAACAGCATTCAGATGAAGACTTTAACCAGGAGGAAGAGGAAGGCCCTGTAAATATTAAAAAGGTAAACGGTCTGTTTCCAGAACACACAATCAAAGATTTTGTTTAATAAAATGCTGGTCGTTTTAAAATTTAAAAAATTTAAAATTTAAAATTCTGGATTCACTCACTGTAGAAGTCATCCATGTTGAGTTATGACGATGACGAAGAAGAGGATGAGGATTCTGACATATTTGGAGAGTCGGACAAGGAGGATGATGATGACGATGATACAAAGGTATGCCTGTTGTTTAACAATAAAACTTAAGTTCAGGTACATTCCTTCGCGACGGAAGGTGAAACCGATCTATGTCTTCATTTCTTTTTTTTTCTTGTCTCTCTCAGAACACACACTCGTCGTCCTTTGCTGACGAGCTCGCGGCCAGGATTAAAGGTGAACCAGTCAACAAACCAGAAGGAGATCGGGCATGTGAGTCTCACTATCTCACTTTGAAATGATGTTTACATTTTTGCATTTTTCTCACTCTTCATATTTAATTGAATGGGAAAAAAAGCCATTAAAGTTTTCATTAGAGATTTATGTTGAAGGATGCCAGTGTCAGTTCCAGTACCATCTCTGCATGTGCATGCTCATGAAGTTTTTTGTTTCTGTCACGTCATGTCTGGGAAGCACTGGCATCTAAGAAGAAAAGTAAAGGCAGAAAAGAACCAAAGCCTACAAAGCAAGAGGGTAGGACTGTCATTCATTATCATTGTGATTTAATGCTTTATATCTGAATATAAATGTAGCTTTCCCCAGTCTGTTGTTCTCCGCATGTTTTTTCTAATGTGTTTTTGTACATTTTAACAGCAGCTGACGATGACAGTGATGACATGTTCAAACCACCAAAGATGGACGACGATGACTTCTCTCCATTCGGAGGAAAAAGTGGCCTCTTTAGTGGAGGGAAAGGCCTGTTTGACGACGACGACGAGGTATCATAAACTAAATGTTTTAGATGTCCCAATGCAGGGTTTCTGCAGGTTGTTCAATCCAGTCCAGTAATGAGAATTTTAGGCCTTAAAATGTCTTAAATATGATTTTGAATATGATTGATCTTAAGAAAAGATTGGATCATGAAGTTAATGTTACTTTTATAAAGTCGCATGATCTTATCTTTTGTATTGGTCACGCTGTACAAAACAAGTTAAATTTGTTAGACATATGACATGACATCTTCACTGTCCTCATTATCTGATTCGATTATGATTCACCTGTCAACGATTCCAATGCACGATTCTCGATGCATCTCAGTGTGTTTCTGTCTTACTGCACATGGTTACTTTTTCATCAATTAATACAAGCAGTCAGGTAAATCTGAACTTGCCTTTATTTAGAAGTTGCTTTCACAAATCAGACTACAACATAATATAAACCGCCGCAAGTACACTTCTCACAATTTGCTAAGGAGCAAGCACAAAATTTGAGATATATCATTCTGGATTAAAACTGATGCATTGATGTCATTTTTTGGTTTTGGTGTGTATTTTGGTGTATATTGGTGTGAAATTATTACAAATCTGATATTTATAGGCAAAACACACTTATCATGCAACTCTGGATAAAATGACCTTGCTCCTTATCAAATTGTGAGAAGTGTATATAAACACTACAAAAACAAAACCGAAATCCTTCTGCACTGCGTTACAAATCCAGGTGTGAATATTCACTGGCCTCACAATTTGCTTACAATGTTCACATCACGATGCATCTTTGAATCGAGAAATTTCCGCATCTCTAATACGGGTAAGTGCGTGTTCAGCTACATCTGGCTGCAGAATACTGGTTGTTTCGTAGTACACGTTTGACACCTTCTGCAATAAAACACTCAAATCAGGAACTTTGAGTATAAAGTTCACAGACACATGGGTAGTCAGAAAAATATAAAGCTGCCGTAAAAATCCATCATCCAGTACTGTTCTGTCTTCACATTGGGTGCATTACCAAAGTCCGGCCTCACCTCGACTCACTCTGCATTAACAGCGTTAACAACTCTGGTGTAAGCGACCTTCAGACAGCGTTTGGATCTACACGTCTTAAAGGAGAAGGGAGTCTGACTTTATACACAGTAGCTAAACATCAGCAATATAAAAGCACGTCCACTGATTCTGACATTGCTCAAAACTTCAAGTGTGAAAAGGATATCTTATGTTATCCAATTTGGGTTGGCAGATTTAATTAAGAGACAACTCATCTCAAAGACGAAGGGCCTACTCACGCTGATGTTCAAAATCAAACGAACAAAACTAAGCAGTTTGCCATGATGGTGTTTAAAATGCTCTTAAATTGAACTTGTTGAAACCTGCAGAAACCCAGCTATGGTTTAGTGTAATTCAGCAATATAAAAAATCTGAAATGTGAATAGAATTTGATTTGATGTTTTTGTTTTTTGTCATTTAGGGGGATCTTTTCGCTGAGGCACCAAAGCCTCCAGTGTCAGAAGAGAAACGACATGAAAGCGTGAAAAGCACAGCTCCATCTGCAGGTGAGACTGTGTTTCCCGACAACATGCAATGTCATAAAGACGAGATTAATTCAGACATGATGACAAATATTTTAGTGGTGTTATTTCATGTACTCCTGAGAGATACTACAAATATTAGTTGTATTTTTGGTGGATTGAATGTTTCTCATTTCTCATTTCTAGATTCTTTCAAATCTGGAAAGAAGATTCCCTCTGGTGCTGTTTCAATATTCCCAGGTAGTAGCAGTGTGAATGACAGCCAGCATCAGATCTTCATGTACTTTTTTTTTTTTTTTTGTATAACCTGACACAATCCAAATGACTTTCTCCTTCCAGAGAACACTCTGTTCAGTTCAGGGAATGAGTCTGATTCGGTGGAAAGCAAGGAGAATGGGACCCCAGCTGCCAAACAAGTTATCTCCAAACAAGTCCCAGCAGGAGGAGGTGGCGGGCTGTTCGATGACGACGAAGAAGACGATGATGATTTCTTCAGTGGAAAGAGCCTGAAAAAGTCTGAATCCGGTTAGTGTGCGTGTAAGAGCGTGCTTTTTGTCGATTAAGTCCACTCTCAGTCATTCTAACCATGAACTCACTGTGTGTGTGGACTTTGTTCAGCTGCAAAGGAGAAACCCAAACCCAAAAAGGCTATTGATCTTTTTGATGAAGACGACGAGGAGGGCGACATATTCAGTGAGAAGTTGAATGCGTCCACTGTACCTCAGGGCAAGAAGGAAGTGGTGGAAGAGCAACCGAAACCAACTGAGAAAAAGGTAGGGCATCACATATTGTATATACGGCTCCAAATTTCCAGACCTGAACCGCAATCAAAACCTCGGAAATGTGATGAAGAGGAGCAGTGATCATCAGTGCTCACAGCAAAGAAGTTTCTAATCAGCATTTAACAATGATCAGTTGCTTAAGAATCAAAATATGATAACACACATGAAATCTGTGACTGAAAATCGGGCTGATTCCACCAAATATGGATTTTTGAAGTCTTCTACGCTTACATTTTAGTATTGTGTTGTTTAAAAATGAATATGAACTAGTCTTCCTTTGCATTATTTGAGGTCTGAGCACACTATGTTTTTGTTTTGACCAGTTGTCATTTTCTGAAAATCAGTGCTTTAAATGACAATATTTTTTGTTTAGAATTTGGGAGAAATGTTGTCAGTAGTTTCTAGAATAAACAGAAATGTTTGTTGCTGAAACACGTACCTATAAACAGTACAATTGGTCACTTGATTATTTTCCACAGATGTATCTCCCTTGAGTTGTTGCTGAGTTCCTGAGCTCATGATAATGCATTGTTGTCTTTAGATGCCAGCGGGAGCCATCTCCATGTTTGGTCCTGGGACTAAAAGCTTGCTCTCCGAGGGCCTGAAGAAGCGTCAGCCGTCTACCAGCGAGGAGTCTGAGAAATCTGAGGAGGTCTGAATGGAACATTGTCTTAGAATACACTTCAGACAAACTCAAATTGAGTGTGTTTTCAGAGCAGAGTTTGTGGATATTTAACCAGCGGAGCTGCTTCAGGCCGCAGATGCTACAGTGTGCCAGCAAAAGTCGCAACAGGTTTACCGTAAATCTACCTTTTTAAATCTTGTTCTGGAAAACATGCAAGCTGGTCTGTTCCTATAACGACTCAAGCTGATTTGTGCAGCATTAAATAAGCAGACTACTGCAGTGGGTATATTGATGTTTGCTCAAAGTGTAATATTCAGCAGAGAGCAACAGAGGAAAGGCCAGATCTGATTTAATCTGAATGCACTGCTGGCTTTTACTGTTATTGACACAGTTTAGCTCTCTTTCCTCTGGACCCATTTTCTCTATAAACATCTTGCTAATGCCACACTCTTTCAAAGAGGAATTTGGAAGTTTAGAAGGCTGTTGATATCTATTTTTGTTTTTCAGAACGGGCTTGCTTCAGATGTTGAAAAGTCTGCGGCTCAGCCAACTCACAAGGCTCAGACTGGAGGCCTCTTTTCTGATGATGAAGACACTCAAGTAAGTCTCATGAGCTTTACTGAGGGAGGGACAC
>JAPQRN010022091.1:3683-18287 GCA_037367275.1 Coranthus polyacanthus | reverse complement strand
ATTGGCTCAACTCACTTCAACTCAGCACAGCTTTTTGGGCATTTCCACTGCATGAGAGCAGGTACCACCAGGGACTATTTCTAGTACTACCTCCTCTGTGGTTCCAAGTGAGTCCAGGCAATACTAAATGTGACATAAAACAATGCAGATCACAGATTGGTTGATCCAGAATCGTCAGTAAAGTGTGTCATCATGACACGATGTGGGTTACTAAGCCAAGCTAGCGAGAAATCGCCGAAAACTTCGGAAGACATTTTCAAGTAAACTCCATCTTGATAAATCGACCACAAATTTTGAGCGTAAACAATTATATTCTCATCTGAGAAAATCTTAATATAGTGTTTCATTGCGGAAGTTATAACTTACAGTGTTAAGTTTTATCCTTCTTCTTCTGTTGCTGGTGTTGCGCTCAAGACAACATCGCAATAGTTTATGTTGTGTCGATGTGATGACCAGCCTGAGCATGTTCTAAACCTGCAGTGGAAATGCAACGCGCTGGTGGTCAAACTGAGCTAAGATGCGTCAAGTCGAGCAGTGGAAAAGCAGCATTGGTGACATGTTCCTTCACTGCGACAACATGGCCTGCTCCATAGAACACTAGTTTATTGGAAACACCAGCCACCATATCCATATTTTGTTCATGAACAATTTGTCAAGAGTCACCTGCTAAAAAATGAGATGACAACAATATAACAAATTTATAATGACAAAAACTAGGATGGAAATCAACTGACATTGTCATCAATGGATAAAAACAAGATGAGGGATGATTTGGTAATTTGATTCCCAATAATTGCTTTTAGGTTAGCATGTCTGCGCAAAATCAGGAATCACAAAGGCTTAAAATTCCACCTGTACATGTGGAGTGGGATCAGCCTTCTTATTATCAAGCCAGGTGATGGAGTGTATACGGCTAATGAAAGCTAATTTAATGCTAAAAAGCCAAGCATTGTAATCAAGTAACATGTAACACCTGACAAACTGTAATGACTCCATCATCAGCAGTGTGGCCCCTTGAGGCACTTCAGCCTCCATCTGGTATTTACCATTAATCCATATTAATCACAATAGTGGAGGAAGCACTCAGCTCTTTTCCTTAAGTAAAAGCAGAAATACAACAGTGTAAAATACTCTGTTACAATGCATATTAAAGAACTTCAATAAAAATACAAAAGCATTAGCATTGACGTAGAATGGCCCATGTCAAAATAATACATATTAATGGGTTGTAATCAGTGATGTATGATGTGTTTGTCTTTAATATTGTGGCTGGTAATAGTGTGGCTTCTCTGAATTGCTATATACATTGTTGGGCAGCATAATCTATAATAATACAAAAAAAAATTTGATGTGGGGATTTTTATGAATATGTAAAGTAAATCTAAAGAAACAAATAAAAGTAAATGGAGGAAAAAGCAGAATATCTGCCTGCAAAATGTGACTGAGTAGAAGTATTAAGTAGCAGAAAATTAAATAATCTCAAGTGAAGCACAAGTACCTCAAAATGGACTTAGTAAATGCACATAGTTACATTACACCACAGCTTAATCCATCATTTATGAGTTCTACTTTATATTAATAATATGAATCTGCAAAGTAACAAAATCTCAGAAAAATGCAGTGGTGTAAAAGGTACAAGATTAAGCTCCAAAATGTATAAAAGAGCAGAAAATGGAAATACTCAAGTTA
The DNA here is from genome assembly GCA_037367275.1 of Coranthus polyacanthus. NCBI lineage: Eukaryota > Metazoa > Chordata > Actinopteri > Kurtiformes > Apogonidae > Coranthus > Coranthus polyacanthus. Next base: position 16,598 of record JAPQRN010022091.1, on the reverse strand, counting down.
AGTCCAAGTACCTCATGAATGAATAAGCTCGGGACAGAATGCCACAGAGAGTCATTTTCCACCACATTAGCTCTGGTCCTTGAATTGGTTACATTCAGGATTCTTGGAAACTTGGTGTTGTTTCCCAAAGGTTTTTTTTTCTAGGGACCCACTTTTTAAAAGTGACAAACCCTCAGGTTTGTCACAGGTTCTTATCTACGCACCATAAGAAAAGCCAATTAATGCACATGTTCCTGACCATTTTTATTGCCATATCTAGATCACCTCATAATATTATCTTGAAGAGGTAAACAAGCCTTTTAGAAGAGACATATGTTTGATAAATCACAACTTTGTTTTATGAATGTGTTGTTATTGAAAAAGCACTAACTCACTTTTCTTCACCTCAGTAAAGCAAACAGAATGTACACTAGCCTTTCATACTACATCAAATGCTATAAGTACAATTATTAGAACAAGGCAAGCATCAACATTCTGTATTATCAAAAACATGCTTCTTGCTTGAAGTTTTTTGAAATGCCTGAAATGCAAATTTATTTGGTGACATTCCAGGGCCTGAACCAGTTTTTTTTTGTGGTCAAAATGTTCCAAACAGTTGAAATGAACCGCAATGGAATCGTTCCATGTTGGTGGAAAAGGGTTAAGGCAGAGTAGGGAAGTCACAAAGGAATGATACTGTATTATTTTTGGTCTCTCCATGGGATTTGTTGACAATAAGGTGAATATAGTGTAATTATAGTCTTATCTTCAGTGCAAAGCATGTTGTTCCATCAGTCTATATAAAATTGCACAATGTTGTAGTGAATAAATTGTAAAAACAGACTCAGAAAGATCAAAATTTGGTTAAATTGATTTCCTCATATAAATATTGTTGCTGATGTCATCTGATGTATTTAACCTTTTTACAGATATTTGGATTTCTCCTATTGGACTCCTTTGCATGTCAGTACTACTACTTAATGCTACTGTGCAATGCTATCGAATTCCACAGCATCCCAACTGAACACTGGAAAGCCAAAAGCTTTTTATGTTGTGCTCTCAGTTTTACTAAGCTCCTCCGAGGCCTCTATTGTCATCCTGGGCCAGTTTGATCATGTTATGGCCTCAATTCTGAAGGAAAACAAGAAAGGGTGAATGGAGTTGCATCTCCATTGATTGAACTCCCACTGCAGCAGAAGAAAATCTGCCAACATTGCCTGGCTGAATCATATCCGTCCTCTGAAGACAGTTTGTTCATGGATTTTGCATCTGGAAACATTAACCAACATCTCAGTGTTGGATCTGAAAAGCATTTTGGTTTTTTTCAGATGTAGCCTGCTCGATTTGTACACATGAAACCTGTATATAGAGATGCTAGAAATCAATACTGGCTATGCTAATATGTAGTGGAGCCAGATTTCATGCCCTGTGATTGAGTCTCCCAAGTCATAAATAAACCACTTTACAGAATATCTCTGGCCACAGAGAGAGATGCCTGCTAGCAAAAAAAAAAAAAAAAGCATGACAAGGATTGCTTGCTTTGATTCTAATAACAAACAGGACTGTGCTACATTATTTGCATCGGAATAGCTGAGCATTCTTAGTAAACCACTAATGTGAGACTCAGGATTGTATGTTCTTCAGAGACTATGAATAAACCTTTTAACATCCACTGGCGACCAAAGTTTTAGGAGTTAGAGGGGGTTAGGGTTACCTTTGTGCTACATTTGAGCTAATGTAGTTTGGACTGTGTTTCAGTCACATGTTTCCTTTCAAATGAAGTCTAATATGTGTATATTGGCCTTACACTTCTACTGTTATAAGCCTAACCCTGTCCTGAGTTTAGGGTTAGGTTTAGGGTCACAGAGCTGCTATGTTGCTTCTAGGATGAGCTACGGAGTAGAACAGCAGAGTTGCATGTTGCAAAATCCTAATAGTAATTGGCAATTAGCATATATGAAATAACAGAAAATGAAAATACTCAAGTAAATGACCTCATATTTGAATTTAAGTACAGTACTTGGTTCAGTTTGGTGTGTGCTTCATTCAGAGTTCCCCTTGCAAAACCTCTTCTGTGGAGAAAAAAATCTGTTAATCTGAATCCTGGTGTGATATCAAAAATGAACTTTCTCGATGGTATTCTGGACCACTATATATGTAGATCACCACTGGTTTTTATCAGAAAGAAAGGGAGAAGCTCATGGTTGAGCTTCTGTTATAATTCCATTGTGCTATGAACTAACTCATCGTAAAACCCTCCCTGCAGCCCTACTGCAGAGAAATATATAAAGCAGAGTTTTGGCAGATACTCTACAGAACTCAGTACTGTCAAAAGCACAAATGTTATATTTAAACTTTACTTATTCAAATTATAGTTTTAGATCAGTGTGAATGTTTCACCCCCACATAACAACTGAATTAGTCATTTAGCAGACAATTGGTGTACTGCATGACCCCATATAAGGGACCAAAATAAGCATCTAATTGTGAATTTGTGTTGTTACAGACCTTATAGTGTAGTAAATACATCCGCCAAATACATCTATCTTAATTTGATCTTAATTTAAAACTTAAAGCATCAAAGTTGCATTGCAGGCTTACACTCTAAACAATTTGAATCAGTTCTTAATGTCCTTTTGTGGAAAAACTCCTAATGAACTGAAATGAGCTCAGTAGAGACAAAAAAAAAAGCTGATAAAAAAACAAACTCACACTTTCAGCAGAAGGTAAGGAACTTTATCAGCGCTGTGATAACACATTATGTAAAAACATTGTGTCATGATGTATCTGTATTAAATTGAACCAGTGTTATAGTTGATTCTAAACTTAGTCTGAATAACCACATAAAAGCAGTAACAGGATTTTTTAATCAAAACAAATACAAAAGCTGACCTGAAAAAACTGATTGACACTTTTATTTCTAACATGGTTAAAAACTGTAATGTTCTTTTGATGGGGCTTCCCCAAAAGACCATCAAAAAGTGTCAGCCTATTCCAATATTTTGTAAAAACCACCACAATGTATATTAACTAAAAGTGCTCTCAGAGAATGCAGACCTCTGCCAAGACCAATTGTTCACTCTTCTTTTTGTTCCACAATATTACTAAAACACAAACATGCCCATGCCCTACCCTTCCACCAAGTTTCATGAAAATCGTTGCAGTAGTTTTTGCATAATGCTGCTTACGTACGAGACTGATCACTTAACTCCTTAAATCATTTCTTACCTCTGTGGTTCAGGTGTTCAGGGGGTTTATGATTACAAAATACTGAATAATATAATGAGGTGAAAATGTATTGGAGTTTGTTGAATTATTACTGAATTCTGTGTCATTAAGTAATGCACTGTTTACAAGCCCACTGGTATAGACCATATTCACACATCAGCTATTTTCCGTCATGTTTACGGCGCGAAGCTCAAACGCTGCAATCTAAATGATATTATGCTGCTGTGTTTAAGTCGTATAGACAATCTGACAAATCACTGTCATTTCGCTAGATGTTCAAAATCCAGGAGGATGTCGGACCATATTTCAAATTGTGACATCACAGGAAAATGGCCGCTGTGTTAATATGATCTATTGGTACTGTACAGCTTGCTGACAACTGATTAACATCAGTTGGATGTTCACTTTCCTCGTGGCTCTGATTTAAAGCCTTTGCACACCAAATCCGTATTTTCGTATGCGTTCATCCAAAACAAACCTTCCAAACTTGCACATCTGATGCATTCATTATTCAGTTAGTTGTGAAAATTTGCAATGTGTGACAAAATGCATTCATCAGGAAGTGACAATGATTTTGCTGGTCCTCTCACTTCTGTCATCAACCCCCCTGCTGCTTCTCTGCTGAAGCTGAAACAGCGTTAAAACAAAGTAGTGTTGAGACAGGTTTGACAATGTGAGACTACTCTGCAGACAAACACTGGAGCTGTCCTCCCTCCCGTCCTGTTTCATTATCCACCTGAATATTATTATCTGAGGAAACTGTGGAATATGACTTATGAAATGAGACTGTGAGGCTGTTAAAATGCAGTCAAACATCAGTCAAACAATTCTGACGTTTGTGGAAAAACACCGAAAATGAATCCTGTTCCAAAAACTTGAACGACAGACAAAAGTTTCAAAATCAGTGCGTCAGCACATAATGAGGTCCTGTTTTTTTGTTTTTAAATGTGAAAGAAATTCAGACGAAAAACACAGACGTGGTGTGTAAAGGCCTTACGACTCCACCACACATGAGAAAAGCATTTCCAGATGAGCAGGTAGCATTCTCTATACATGTCTGATTTTGTATGTTGGGAATGACCAAGTCTAGTGTGTAATAAATGATAGATAGGTGATAGATGAAAGCTAGGGAGGAAGAATAGACTATACCAGTGGCAGCTGGTGCTAGACAAGACTGGGGGGGGGGACAAGAGAATATGAACACAGCAGTTACAAATATGTGTGCAGAGCCATTTTTTGATGTTTCATTCAGCTGATAATGCTTATGTTGACCTGTCCTAAGTCAAATTTTAAATTTAAAAAAATAAATAAAATTACACCTGCATTTTAGTGAAAGGTGAATGTGTGCCCCAGTCTCACCAGTCCCAGACAGAGGTGTAGGAGACTAAACTGAGGAGTAATGGGGTGAAAAAGACAAAACTTCTTTACCTGTGACATTTGGAGCATGTTAATCATCTGAATTTACGTTAATTGTAATCCTGAAAGCGTCTGTATCCTGTCTGGATCTCACTCAAGACCACTTGGCAACTCAGCAAAAAACATCCAATCACATGAGGACAAGAAAATAAAAACTATTCTGACTGGTTCCAGGGCGCTACAAATTGCACCCTACAGTGATTCTTTAATCCTCCAATAAGAGCACAGTCTCGCATCACCTGTTTGAAATGAATATATTACCACAGAAATGAAGTAAATACAGTTAAATACAACTTTAGTAAATGCTGACGTGAACTACAGGACACAGGACGGGTCATAATAAAAATAATCTAAGCATTTCAGAGATATTTTTGTTAAAATGAATATTTGTAATATTATGTTTACATAGCTCTTCTTACCCCTGCACCCCCTATGGACCAACTGCCACTGGACCATACTATACCTAATGGAACCAGCTTACATATAGAGCTTAAACCTCTTAACATCCACCACGTCACCAGTGACCGATTTTAGGGTTAGGGTTACATTTGAGCCATATTTAAGCTGATGTACTTTAGGTTGTGTTTCATCCACATGTTAAACACAGAAACTAGTACACAAAATTAAATGAAGTTTAATACATGCATATTGGCCTCACACTTCTTCTGTTATAAGCAAAGATTATGGAAGCAGAGGTGAAACTTTTTTGACATCTTTCAGTCCAAGCTCTGCTGCTACGCACACAAGTTTCAGGCTATATTGGCGGAAAAGTCACTCTGTTGCTGCAAGATTCTGTTGCGGTGGAACGATATATTGACTTTCTGTTGTTGGTAAAATGAGTTGTTTGGTCATGGTTCCATGAAAAGGGTGGACGTTAAAAGGTTAGATGGTTTACAGCTGCATAGAGCAGCCATGTTAGCCATTGATTCTCAGTGAGCTGTTAAAATGTCCCTTTCTATCAACATTAAGTGGTTGAGTTACACCTATCACATTCAAGCCAAAAACAAAAGTTGGTCTTTCAGGTCTGTCTGATAGTCTTTCAGGGTTTCTCATCAATGCTTTATCCCGGTTGCTTCAAGCTGCTTATGGGTTACACTGTATAGTTATACCAAATCGAACTTGGGATAGCAGGGTTAAGAGGAGTGTTTTCTTTGCATCTTAATTTAGTCTCTTGGAATGTGTATCTTCAAAGCGGTGTTCCTTAGCAGACCATTGTAATATAACATGTAAATTTTAAGCAGCTTAATTAGTGTGCTAGGTTAAAAAAGACAGACAAAAAGGATTCACCTTGCCCTTGTATTTATCCTTAATTACAGTCTCCCTGTGGATGACATAATACCGAAAGATACAGGGCAAAACTAATGCTGTTATTCTATGACATCTAAAGACGATGACTGATGTACTGTAAATTATGTGCACTCTTATTAAAAAGTGTTTGACCTCTCTGACTACGTGTCTTCATGTCCTTGGTGGAGTAGACGATAATCTCTATAATTAATTGGGTTAATCATAATTCTCACTTATATTCTACCACTGAGATGTTATCTATAGAAACCCGATTAACAGCCCCAATGATGCGGCAGAAAATTTCCCACAAAGCATTTTTCTTTTGTCGCATATCTTGCTGAGATATGTTGAGCTCCAGGGGAGGTAATCAAAATCACAGACTGGCAAAGAAGTGAGCAAAAGAGGGAGAGACAGATAAGGGAGACAGAATAAATTCAGTACAAAATTCAATAACAAATAATATTATTTACAAAAACACAAGCAATTCTTCTTTTGGTCTCTGTCAAAATGCACTGCTGACTTATCGAAAAGAGAGACTATTGCTGTATTTCATCTTTCTAATAAAAAAAAATCTGAAAAATGATCATACTGTCTTCGCATTTCTGCAGCATGTAAGTTAGTCTGGCATATTATGATCAGAGGGAAAACAACACGAGCCTGCACAGCTCCAGCCTCTTCCAGCAACTTTCTGTCAGGAGGCATTAGCAAAACTCAACAAATACATTTAAATCATGCAAAGTGCACTCAAGTTTATGGAACAAAGTGCTCTCCCCTGGTTTAGGAGATTAGCAAAGGAGCGTCTTCACTTCTGTATCAAGTACAAAAATGGATTGCATTCACACAAAATATCTTTGAGATCTAATAATTATGAGGAAAATATCTTGTAATCTGAGATCAGGATCCTGTAATTATCACAGCAAGGTCTTAGAATTATGAGAAAACTGAAGCCTAGTTATAAATCACATTACATGGAAGCTTTTTCCATAGAGATAAAATAGAAGAAGCATTAAAATCCAGTCAAAAGAGGTGTGTCTATTTGAGTCTATTTGTCCAGTTTAACTTCTGGTCAGCGGGTCGCATGATATGGAAGCAACTATAGACTGTGTATAAGAAGTGGACGGAGCTACCATGACGTCACTTATTGGTTTTTGAAGTGTCATTTTGCCATTCTGCCTCTTCAGAGCCAGAGGTGACCATATTTGGACAAAAGGGGCCAAATTGGCAGTTAACCGAGTTGTCAGTCACACCTGTCAATCAAAACCTGTCACAGCAGATGCCAAAGCTTCCTATTCACTCGAAAATCGTATTAATGCAGTAATAATTTCAAGATGGACTTTTGCTAGTGTTTGCCAATACTTCAGTATCTACTGAGGATGTTTTAACCCTCAGGGGTTCTTGGGACCCTTTTAGGGATTCTCAATTGTATTTTTTCTCATTTTGGCAGGTTTTTATGCTGAGATGATGATATCTGGAAAATATGTTCATTTTTTAAGGAATTTTGGAATTTCAGCATCAACACTGAAAAAAAAAATCAGATTTCCACTGTCTAGACCAAAGCCTTGCATTCTTCCTCCTGGAGCCCTTTTTGGCCCCAGTGACTATCATTGATATTTTTCAACATGATCAGTGACCTAAAAGGGCCTTAAGGGGAAAAGTATGACTTTTTTGTATGTTTTGTAATAGCACAAACAGTAATAATCTATCAAGATCAGCTAATCATTGACATATCCCAGACTGATAATCCCTGCACACACAAAAACACTATTATGTAAATTATGTAAATAAACTGGCATTTAAAGGGTTAAAATTCTGAAATGAATTCACATTTGCTATACATGATGAGGACTGGAGTTAATGACCAACACAAACATTTCTTCATGTTTAATATGATCCAGTGACCTAAAAAGGCATTAAGAGGAAAAGTGTGATTTTTTTTAATAGGGTGTCCTGGGGGTTAATTACAGATTTTGAAGTACAGCACAAATAAAAATGTACAGCCTACTACTATACTTCAATAATTGATACTGATGGTCAATCCCAAGAGAGGACAGGAATATGTTCAGTTACAGTCCTAATAAACTGCTTTAAATCAGTGACTGGATACGCTTTGCTGGACAGAAAAAAGTATACCCAGGCATATGATTTGTTTCCTCACATGTGTAATGGTATATATTCATATGTAACTGTATACATTCATAGGCTATCGAAACTCTGACAGATGTCCAGACAATGCCATGGTTATGGTTTAGTTAGGGTTAGGGGAAAAGGGTGTTCTGTGACCACCCCAACCACCTCCTACTGAGGTTTTTGCTTACGTCACCTAGCCCATGTTGTTAATTTCTGATGTTTAAGTGTTTACATTGACTTCTGTCTGATATTGCATGAAGAATTTATGCTATAGGTACCCCAGGCATTGAAAATAGATGCCAAGCATCAGCGTGTGACAACTTGGGAGTGAGAATGGCCTCACCACTGAATAAGTCAAATATTCCATGGTGGCCCAGGGACTTCTCTGCTGGCTCTGTCAAAATCAAAACTCTAATTTGTCTCTCATAATAATTGAAGTGTACCTGAAATGTATCTGAATTCAATTATTTGTTCAGTTTTCTGGATATAATATACCTAAAAACTACTCTAGTTATTTCCTGGTAGGGCTGAGCAGGGATTTCCCACTTTGGGAATTCTTCAAATTTTGGTGTGTAGTGATGGAATCTGTGAGGTCCAGTACCTCAACTCAATACTCCAGCTGAGATCTGAACAATGACATACGTACAGATACAGCTTCATGCTTTTGGATTAGATTAAAGCAATTATTTATTTTTTATTTTAGAATTTTATTCATAGCTGTTTTGAAGTAACATATTGTTCAGCATGAACTAATCCTAAACAAAACCTATTTGATGTTGGATTTTCCATATGCCTGTCTCCAGGTTGCTTTGGTAAAGCTACAAAATCATTCATAAACTAAACAAATCCAAAAAAATGGCTGTTTGAGTTTATGAGTGATTTTATGTCTTTAGCAAAGCAGCCCGAAGAAGAGTCTCATTTTCAAACTCAAATACATGTAGGGAAGTACAGTACATGTGAGTGAACTCATGAGTACATTACATTATGTACATTACAATAACAGGGTAAAACAAACAGAAGCTGTAAGGGTCCAGCACCTTCGAAGTGTAGAGGACGTAAGACTTTTTCTTCATTAATTTGTTTTGTTCTTGTTTTTTGCTATGGAGTCTCTGTATTTTATTTTATTTTTCTTTTGTGTCATGTAAGGCAGTTGATTAACATTACATTGTTTTGTATATTATTCTGGCTGTGCTCGCCCTGAGGCATACTATACCCTTTGTGAGAAATAAATTAAAACTGGGTTGCAACATCTGACTTGCTTTAGAAGCAAACATGAAAACCTGTCCAAAATGACCACTTGTGGAGCACATAGCTTTATGACTTGTGAGAATGGGAGGCCTTTGGTGACCACCTGACAAACCTTAGAAAAAAACTGAAACACCTCAGAGAGCAGTTATTAATGCCTTAGCAATTACCTAAAACACGTTGTAAGCATATATGAATAGCCAAAACCAGTGCAAAATGACCACCTTTGGAGCACATAGTATACTGTTCCACCACTGGGGGATGTTGGCCAACCTCCTGAAAAAAATTTAAAAAGAACCTGAAATGCCTTAGGAAGTCTTTATCAATGCCTTAGCAGACATCTAAAACACTTAAGAAGCATTCATGAAAAATGTCCAAAATTAGCTTTATCCAGGCACCGTAATTTAGCCACTGCTGGAGGCAGTTGGTAATCCCTTGAAAAACACCGAAACACCTCAGGGAGCACTTATCAATGCTTTAGCAATCAGCTAAAACACATTAAAGCAGATATAAAAAATGAGGACACAGGAGACCAGGATTCGGGTCCGATGCAGTTTCATACTGTGTTTATTTTTGTGTTTTCTTTCCTTGTCTGACTTAGCCATTCCCCCAACCCTTCTTTCTAACCCTAACAAGATCACTAAACCAATCCTGGTTTCCTGGGCCATATCGATACAGATACAATTTGGATGATCGCTGATGCTAATACTAAAGTTTAGTTTGTTGCTTGGTTTGTTTTCATGCTGTTTTGTCACACCATTAGCGTACTAACCACTAGCGCACTAATAATTCATAGGTTAAACTCCCATCAATTTCATCAATGAACTTGACTTAAATTAATTATTGTTTAGTGTCCACACTTATCATCAGAGACACACAATTCAGCACACAACATGAACATTCAAGACACTATAACAACTACTAGCATAATGAACTGTACTTCTCACTCCTGAAACAGAAGTGAATGGAGTTCAGTTGTGGTCACATGTTGTGGCTGAGCGTAATCAGATGGGGAACTCAAACAACAGCAGACAAACTTCGGCCTCTGTCATCATCTTATTTGGCAGTCAACAAGGTAAATATCGGACAATATATAAATATGTTTAGCTGATAAATCCCTAGAAAATCTAAACATGTTCACACACTTTTACACACACAGACACACAGAGTTTAAGTTACAGTTAGAGTGTATTAACTATAGATGCACACATATTTTAATTTTCTTCACTGATGCCAATGTATTCATACTGTACTGAACAGCAGGAGGAGAAGTATCGAAAACAGATATAGAGTGAATGTTCTGAATTATTTAAATGGCTATTTTTCAGGCAAGAATCTGCGAGTCAGGAGATCTGACTTGATTGTACAGCAAGATCAATGTTCATAGAAAGAGTAATGCAATGTGGGTGAAGGTCAGATTTAAAAAGTTCAGTTCTATTATGAAAAGGAGTAAAACTGTCCATATAAATAACATTTTCGGTATTGCAGTAGGCTTTCAGCCAAATCAGGAAGGGAAGGGGGAGTGGGGAAGGAGGGGAGAGATAGGAGGACATCTTCTTGGAAAATGCAATTATCCCAAATTTCATCACAGTCTACAGCAACATATTGGCAGTAATGCACTTACAGTAATGTACTTATTACACCACATAAACACTAAGGGTCACATTCACAAAATAATTGCATGGCTTTTGCAGCCACTAAACTGGTGCAAATGAGACAAAAATATAGTGTATAATAATAATAATTTCAGTCCCTTTCTATTCAAATAGGCCTTGTTGCAAACACTGTCAAACACACATAGTTGGGCTGGTGCTATTAACGCCTGCACATAGTTAGTAGGTGGTAACTGAACACAAACTCACTCCTCACTCACCCTTTCTCTCTGTTTCTCTCTTTTTCTTCAAACCTTTGAATTTGTGAGGCTTGAATGGTATTAATGTTTAATGATATCAAGGGTGAAATCTCCAGTCAGACATTGGGGGATCAAGTGGATCTGGGGCTTACCTCAGACTTTCAGCTATATAAAACTAAAAATGTCCTGACAGCACTAGTGCTTCATTAAAAAAACTTCACCCTACAAAAGCTGTTTCACACCAAACACGTTTTCATGCAAAAGATTTTGACAGAAATTTATATCACTGGTTTAATTAGTTCTTACGAATGCTTGCATGCCACAGCAGAAAATTTGTGCAATTTCTGCATGTAGCTGGCCAATGATGTCCTTTGTTCTAACTTATAAATGACTGCATACCAACTTTCCTACAGCATTATACCCACAATCTACAATACACATACACCATGCCAGAACTAGAGTCAAGCATCTCTGAGGCATAACTTTACTGGAGCAACACAAAGACTACTCAAACTGTTCCACTGTTCAAATATCTGAAATGACTATGATAGAGGAAGAGCTCCTGGATCACCTCAACTCACCATGTTCCATGTGCCTCTACAAAACTAAAGTGGAGTAATCCACTGCATTTTCTCTTCTCAAAGTAAGCTTTTTCTTTTTTTTTTCATGAAAATAGAACACAGCAATGCAGATCACTTGCACTAGACCAGGAGTGTACAGTTGTTATATGGAGAAATTCCCAGCTTGAAGATGGACTAAAGGTTTCACTTGCTGTGTGACGCTGCAGTCAGCTGCAAGTACCAAACTGAATATCAGTACTAATGTTTTTGCAAAATTCCGGATACATTCAGTGACCAATGAGCAACATTATTTTAAGATTCAGACATTAATTGCACATGTCTCAGACCTACCTCTGTCACATTAATTGTTGTAACCTATTTTGATGGCCATTTCACTAGATTGTGTTATAGATGCAAAATACTTGAGAAGCAAAAGAAGAAAATACATCAAAGTCGGTTTGTGATTGTGGAGAGCTCTCCGTGTGTGAGTCTCTGCTAATTAAAGACACAATTTGAGGGTCTTGCTCTCTGCAGTTTTCATTACTGACCAAACTATGTGCTGAAATGTGGTGAAAGCCTGAAACACTAGACACTCAGATGCAAAAGAGGACAAACTACACTCTTTCAAAACTTTATGGGTTTTGTTTGATTTTGGGTTGGGCATATCATTTAATGCAATCATTTTGTGAATATGTCCTTAATATGGAGCAGATTGCAGGTGCAAATTCAAAGCAATTCATGTCGCTATAACTGGCTGCAAATCACTTCTTTGTGGATTTGGCACCTATTTATTACATAATTCCAGTGAATCCTGCTTTGGGAAACTCTTAGCCTGGCCCTGCTTCTCTGATCTGTAAATCAGTACGATCTTAAATCAGACCTATAATTTCTGTCCCAACTAATGGGCCCAGTGGGTAATGTCTTGCTACAAAACAGTAGCAGTCATAGTGGGTCAGTGGGGTTTTTCAAAGCACAGCACAGAGTAGGCAGATTTATGAGAGGAAGCGCAGTCACGGTTGTTGTCATTTTGTATATTTCATCATGGTGTCACCCAAATCACCCCGAGATTTATGTTTCTGCTGAAGGAATGATGCTCATGTCTGAATAAGCTGTTGTCATCTCCTTCTGATCGAAATAAATATGAAATAAAATATTACTTCCTCTGACAAAGTTCATTTTCATGTGAAAAATAAATGATCCTCTTGGTTTTTAGAAGAAAAA
>JAPQRN010022090.1:3686-15596 GCA_037367275.1 Coranthus polyacanthus | reverse complement strand
GCATTTTAAAACTCAACCTGTCATCTAACATCTCACACCAGGCGCATTTCAGCAGCGTCACACTTATTTTCCATGCATTTTACTGGGCGGCTGCAGACATTCAGAGGGACCTTTAATGATTTGCTTGAACGTGGCAACACGGTCTGATTAGAAAGGAATGGAAAACTGAACCACAGATCTATAATGGTATTTTAGGCAGCAGCGCGCTGTTATGCAACCGGATATTTTCTTAATGATGGACGGATCTGTTCCATTTAAGCGTCTCATTGAACTAAAACGCACAAAACCAAAACCCTGGGACACGATACATCTACGTGACATTCAGAAATTGTGAATTCAAGTCATTACACCGGTTTATTTTTTCCTCAAAACGTCTGCTGTGAAAAAGGTCAATTTAGGATTAGTACTGAGGTAACGAGAACACAGTATATGGTGTTAAATAATAATTGGATATCATATCTATATCTGAATCTGGAGACATTTCTGCGTTTAAAGGGCGCGCGTCTAAGCTCAGAACTTGTTTTGTCATCTGTTGCCATTTTGAATGATGGGAATTGATGTTTATTTACAAATTTGATGACCAGACAAAAACACTAAGTATCTTGTCATCACACATAAAACGAGTCAAAGTAAATTCACGAGCCACTGCCTTGTATTTTATGGACATTTTCCAAACTGTCCCAACTTTTTAGATTTGAAGATGGACTTGACTCCTTTAGGTTTCTGCCACAAAGTTAAAACAGTGAAAAATATCTTTGCATTGGGATAACGTCAATAAAAAAAAAGTGTTTGTAAATGTCGTGTTGTTTATCAGGCCTTAATTTCCCACCAGGCACATGGGTAATGTCAAGTGTATTAATTCTGTATTAAGATTCAAGATATCAATGTTAAAACGTAAGGCCCATCTAAAAGATACACCGTAAGATTGTTTTGTAATGTATTTTTTATTTCAGGTGAGTGTTTCAGTTTGTGAGTCTTGTGTGGGAACAGAGGAGTGTCAGTTTGGGACAATGATCAGTGCCAAATGATGAAAAAAAAAAAAAACACTTTTATTTTGAGAAAGCAAAAGTTACTTCTTGTTAAATAACAAAAAAAATGAACAGTGGTTTTGCTTTCACTGTACATCCATCATTCTCTAATAAACATTTACATACTCTACAAAATCCTACTGTTCAACATTTTTTTCTTTTTTTCTCCCCATTTTTTTTTCACCCAAGAAAGCAACAACAAAACCAGTCTTTTCTACTCTGCGGCCCCCTCGTCAGGCGATGGCTCGTACTGCATCAGCTGAAAACAGAGCAGAGGTTAGAGGTTACGGTACGAGCAACACGCCTAACGCTGTCCAATCTACGCACCTGTGACTTTAAATTACAGATCAGCGTCTCACCCTGTTTCGCAGCTCTTTGTTTTCCTCCATGAGCAGGTTGCACTTCTGCTGTAGATCAGCCAGCTCCATGCGAAGAGCATCAGCGTCTGCAGGTTCTGGACCGGCCGCGCCGAGATGAAGCTTTATGAAACTACGCAGGTGGTTAAAGTCAACGTGTGCTTCAGAATTTACATTTGTAGATTATAGCTGATAGAGAGGATAGATGATAACGGTTGAGTGTGCAGCTCATGTGCTGCTCATACAAAGGGGACACACTATGCATGATATTCTAAAGCTGCTTCTTTACTTAAGTAAAAGCACTAATGCCACACTGTGAAAATACTCCACTACAAGTAAAAGTTCTGCATTCAAAACCTTACTTAAGTATGGAGTTTGTGGTCAAATTCACTGCATATCCACTCATTTATGTTTAACAGGGCTGTTCGATTTGGTGAAAAAGTCATATTGAGATTTGCGTTTGTGATGTGAGTCGATTTGCTTGGTTATGAAGGACAATGCACAACTCAAACGTTTTCAACTCAAACACACAAACTTGAACTAGTACTAAAAAAAATACAAAAACTTTACTTTTACTCAATACTCTGTGTCACTGCATCAAAACATCACCACCAACATACTGGACTTTAAATTGCAGCCTTTTGCATAATGGCACAGGCTGACATTACAATTGTGATTTAATTAACTGTGCAGCTGTAAGAGAGAGCATTTGAAGAAATAACAGTTGCTGAGAAGTGTGAGAAAGTACCGAGTGTCATTTGAAAGTAAGTTAAGATACAGGAACGAGCTAATCATCCAATTCTGCAAAATAGTGTCTTGTGAATTTTAGCAAATATATTTGATATGGGTGTTCACGGGATTGAGAATAACTGTGTTTGTGAAGAGGGAAAACAAAGATTAGAAACACACGCGTAAGGAGGTACTTCTTGGAAATCACGTGGTAGCAGAAGTCACAGAATATGAGATAAGACTGTGTGTGGCCAGTTGTTTACCAGGAACAACTCTGAACACTTTACTGCATTTAATCTGCAATAAATCCATCTCATATCAGACGAGAAGATATGACCCCATCTGGACCTGGTGAAGATTTTTCTCCTACAAAGTATTAAGTATGAAAAGTAAAAGTAATCATTGTGCAGTAAAATGGTCCGCCAATGTTTTACTATTATATATAATGTTTTTGATTCCTATTACTGCTGCATTAATGTGTATGTTGCAATTTACTGCTCTAGTCAATTAATTGATTAGTTGCAACTATTAAGTTGAACATCAACTTTTTTTAATCTTTTAATTGATTAACTGGCTTGAGTCATTTTTTTTATGTCAAAATCTCATGATTCCAGCTTCTCAGAGATTGTATTTTTCAGGGTGTCATCTTGGACTTTGTCTGACTGACACTTTATAGCCCAAACAATAAATAGATTAATAGAGGAAATAATCAACAGATTAATCAGCAATGAAAACAATCATTCAGTGCAGCCTTAACAGCGATGCATCATACTTTTTTGTGACACTGAATTTTCCAGCTAATCCAAGAGGTGCTTTTAAAAAGATGATTTATATTAAGAAGGGGAAGACTTTCCTCCGCTCCTAAAGACACTTCAACTTTCAGTGTCTCACAAACATTCAATATTTGGAGATGCACGGCTTTCACTGAACAGGAATGGCAATAAGAACATTAACTAGCATCCAAAGCTGCAGGACAAATTGGCATGAAATGGAAATACTAGAGTCAAGTACAAGTACAGTACAGATGGGGTCATTGTACTTACACTACACTCCACCGTTGACCACATTGCACAAACATAAACACATCATATCTAATCTCAGAAACCACAAGGAAAGGATACTCCAAGGCATTGTTGGGTTTATCAGTCTCTTCATACAGTGCCACTAAAACTGTAAAACATAAACAGGGTCGGTAATGAAGCAGCACAGCAGGGAGTGAACAGCTTTAAAACATTTTTTTTTTAAAAAGTCTCACATTTACAAGCTGCTACTAATTATAGCGTCTGAATAACTTGTGTACTCACCGCTTGTTATAGTGTCAAGGACTCCAGATTTTTCTAGGTATCTTCTGAATTGTTCTCGCTTCGATTCTGAAGCCTGAAACATGCGGCAAACTGTTAGCCAGCGGCACAAATCAGACAAGCAGAAATAATTATGAGGGCCCCCTTTTTTTTCTTTTTTCTTTTTTAAGTCAGCGAGACAAATTAACGGTGCTTCAGTTCGCGGTGCGTTTACTGCACACCGGGGCACACTGCTACGTTAGCTAGTTAGCATACGTTTCATGGAAGCAACTAGAACGCACGGACTAAACAAAACTTTGCCGCGAAGAAAAATTAACAGCGACAGAAAATATGACATGTATTACTTACTCTGTAATGAGCCATGAGTGCGATGATATCTTTCCAGTTTACTACTGCTTACAAACTTGTGACAGATTAATTAACACGAACTCCCACAGCTGTTGATGTTTGCTTGTCTACCACACACGAGAGGTGGGCTCGTTGCCATAACAACAAATGAAAACTGCCTTAGATACGCGGAAATGCGAGTCTTTTCGGCTCATAAACTATTAGATGAACGAGTGGGGTACGAATGACTTCTATAAGAATATTTGACGTCGGTTGTCACGCATCCCCAAGCGAAACGTTGACGGAAACAGTAAAAACAGCACGTTAGAAACGAGCTAACTCGCTAGTCGCGGAGGGGGAAGGGTTAGCTAGCCGACGCTCACGTTCTGGCACGTCACTTCCTCAGTGCGGATCTACAAAACATGCGTGGTGACGTCTCTGCGTAGTGTGTAACTCTATGGATGGCGGAACTTCTCCGGTGTTTTTTTTAAAGATCAGCGTTTCCCCGAAGCGAGCTCATGTGACGGCGTGTTTTTCTTCTCGGGCAGTGAAGAACAGAAACACTGTCCGCTTGTTGTTTCGCCGGGTGATGATGAGGGAATTCGTCAAAGGTAAACGTTTACATTTTTAGACTTAACAACCTGGGACCATACAAGAGAACTGGGTTATAAGGTTACAAGGTAAGCTATACTTAACGAAATACCGGTTAGCTATGTTAGGCTACTTACAACTAGCTATATTTTGCAGCGGCTTTTATGAACTTGAGGTGTTTTCTTGGCATAAATAAACTCACGGTGCTAGCGTTCAGTGATTTGTCTAAAGTTTTTTTTTTGTCATATTTGTAACATACTTGGCAGATAACTGGCTGACAAGTTCACGTTGATTTTATTTCAGGCTGCTTTAACTCAATGGTAACATTTTGCAGTTGCTAATGTTGCCTGAATTATATTTGACACCTTACTTCCACCTGCTACCTCCGTTCAGTTATTCATTTACATTATCTAGACGTATTCTGCCGTTTTATCAATAAATAACAACCCAGCGTCCATATTTTATTCGGTTTACTACTAGATGTGATAAAGAAATGCACCAAATTATCACTTGTTCCTAGCTTCAGCCAGCAAAAGTTTGCGTTTTTGTCTAAAATTAACTGATTATCAAAAATAGTTGCAGATCACACATTCAAAAGATCAATCAAATCATCAAACAATCGCTGCATCTCTTATATTCAGTATAATTAATAGTATTCCAAGCATGTTTTAGCCCACTGCTGAAAGTAGGACTTATTCATGGTATTTATGAAAGAGCATCACTTTCTGTCCTAATAAGTTAATAAGGAAAAAATGCATTCATCAAGTGCACAATACCCGAAAACCTGCCAATGCAACGGGCGATTTCAAAACCCAGCTCTGTTCAAACCAGGAAGACCAGCAGTGAAGCATATAATACATTAAATGTTTCAGAGAAGAGAGGTGAATGGAGCTGTTTATCTAAAGATCTCATGACAGACTCTCATCCACAGTTGAACAGAGATGCTGACTGCAGAGCTGAGTCACATGGCAACATTAAATACCATATGTTTTGGAGTACACAGCTATCCAGAGGTTAGGAATACACAGTGTTTTAGTTCATCTACTGACAGACAACAGGCAAAATTAAGCAGAACATTTTTGTCTTGAAATACATGGATAGATGTGTAAAAATGTGTGAGGACGTGTATTTAAATAAGTTAGGTTACAGGGAAAATGTAGAAGGCAATCAGGAAAATCTGTAATCGTGGGTCCTTAAGGTAGACACATAAAAATAGGGTGTTGTTGTGGCTGATAAGTCCGTATAGACATGCCCTCACACATTTTAAATGCTTCAACAGCAACCGCTTGAGCATCAAGGAGTCTTGGGTATAATCTTTGAGGCACCCAGCGTCGAGAATTCACATTTTGACTCAACTCACGTCAAGTGAAAAGGTCACAAATACACTCAGAGGCCTGATCTGGACATCGTTAAAAAGGGATTCTGTAAAATAAAACACAACACACTAATACGGACATGGTTAGATTTGCAGATCATTGAGTGTCTAGAAAAAAAATGAGGTAGTTTCTGAGATGTTTCCATGACACAGGCAGAATTTGTACCGATTTTCAGGCACAAGTTTGCTCACTCAGCGTACTGATTTGGAAACGGCAGTCATTTGTTAAGATGTCAGCTCACGCAGCCTGTTTTTCTAGTTTCTGTCGGCACACACGGACGTGAACCAAACACGAAAAAACTGAGAAATCTGTCATAACACCTTATGAAACTACACAAATGCTCTTTAAAGGCAGGCACGTCAGTATTTGTTTGACGCCGTGTATGCTGACATGTATCACTACAAGCTTTGGCTTGACTTAAATGGACAAATAAACACAGAGCACAGTTATCATTCATCACATTGTTCTGTAACTGCTTCGTGATGTGATGTCCTGTTATGTTCTTCTCAGTTCCTCATTAACATTTTTGGATATCTGAGGTTTTTCCCCAGGCAGTGACAACTTTATTTTGATAAACAGAAACAAAAGCGAGAAGTAAAGCTCAACTGAAACTATTACTCAGCATTTATACATTGAATTGTACATCACTGGACAGTATTATTCAGTGTATACTGTGAATTTTTGTTTGGTGTTTTAGCTTTAAAAAGTACCTTACCTAACAATTAACGAATGAACTAATCAGTTACATGACTTAATTTTGCAGCTTTATTCTTGATTATCATTGTATACTTTTGTACTGAAAGGACTTTGATGTGTACATTTTTAAATCTCTACTGTCATATGATTTTTTTGCTTTTTCTCCAATAAATAAAGATTAAAGATATTTAATGTAAATCAATAAACATTGATTCAGGTCACACATGTTTCCGAAATCAATCATATTTAACACTTTTGTACACAACTCATAATGTTCTGTTTAAAGTGTTTATCTGCAGTTTGGGAGTTTCGTGTGTTTTGGTTCATAAACCCTTTAAAAACAACAAAAAACAAGGCAGTTTAATTTGTATTCCACACAGAGGCAGATTCAAAGCGCCGTGCAGAGAAGTTAAAAGAACACAAAACAAACAAAGTCAGTGTTGAAACAGAAAGAGATCGACCTTTAAGAAAAGTAAAAGAATAAAAATAAAACGATTTAATATAATAAGTGCGATCTGAACATGCAGCTGGTTTCCGTAGTTACTGAGGAGATGACACGGTGAAGAAGGTTTTTATCCATTTGTCCACATTCTATGGTTTTTAACGAGCAACAAAGCATGGGATGTGGTCATGTATGAACTTTTTGTCACAGGTCACAGTTGCAAAACCACGAGCCTCGTTACCTCCGCTTCCTGTTCCTAACATCTCGTAACTGAAAGTTTTGGTCATACGTGTCCAAAATTGTCCAGCAGCAGGAAGCGTTGACATGTTTCTGTGTGAGCTTCGATGTCCGAGCTTACTGTGTTTTTTTTTTTCTTTTGTTTTTTTTTCCACAGGTTTTCATGAAACATTCCTGGCTGTCGGTAATCTGCTGATGTGTTGTGTCACTTGACCCGTGTAGGTATGTTTTATCAGTCCGTATGTGTCACTTGGTCGTTTGTGTCAGTGTGTGTTTTTCTGACCGATTGCTACCTTCACGTCGGCAGTGGACGTCTTGGACGACATGGCTCAGTGACCTAACTGCACACAGTAAAGCCACCGACGTCAGACAGCTGCCATGCCACTGCCAAATGGCTGCTCCATCAACACAGAGCCTTCAGACGACAGCGAACCTCTCATTGAGAACGATGCAGGTACGTTTCTGTAGTTTTATGAGCTGGTTACCTGACAAATAAAGACACAAAAAAACACTAGAGAGCAGCTAAATTCAGCACCAGCGAATTATTGAACTATTCAAAATAGAAAAGCAGAGTCTTTCTACAAATGGTACCAAATTTGTAGCAGTTTGTAATCATATATAACTCCAGTCCGAGCAGACTTTGTGTCTTCCCAAATAAAATTCATTCTAAAAAATGCCCCAAAATAAAGAAAACAAGCAAAGTGGTAGTGGTTACAAATGCATTGTGTTTATACGGGCTGCAGCAATTAGTCAATTAATCAAGTAATCCATCTGCAAAAAAGTTATTGTCATTTATTTTAGTAATTACTAAATCACTTTAGTAATTTTCCAACCAAAAATAACAAAATTCTGCAGGTTGTGCCTTCTCAAACGTATGATTGTTAAGAAGATAAATATATGTTTTGACACGTTTTGTGATTTTTCTAGAAGTGAACTGAATAGGTGTAATAACGAAAATAATCTTTTGTTATAACAGATTCCATCTGTGTTTAACTATATTGTCATTCATTATCTCTTTGTACATTCTATATTTATGAGTAAACACACTTAAAACTACATTATATTATAGCGCTTTCTAAGTTTTTATCTATTGTATTTACTGCGTATAAAGACCAAACGTAGATTGATGTGATCACTGCTGTATATGTTCATGTCTGTTAGCAGTCATCGCTGCTGCTCAACATAATGCTGTTTACTTTATGCTGAAGTTCGACGTATTTTGTGACTCAGCAAATTCTTGGCAGTCGTGTGCACATCAGCACTTCAGTGTTCACGGATTGTCTGTTCACGACGAGGCAGCTGACCATCTGGTGTTGCAGGAAAATCACATGCTGCTGAAATAAAGGTCACGAACCACAGATGCTCATGAAGCTGCAGTTTAACGTGAAGGACAGTTAAAGACCCGCAATGTGAAGATTGCTCCATTTCTGGATTTGTTTTAAATTTAAAATAAAGCCAACATGTGTCGCGTGTCATGTTCTTCTTGTAATTTAACACCACAAGTAACTGTCTGGTTTCTCTGACTTTCACTCAAAACCAAAACTCAACCTTTAAACCTGAAAGAGTTCGATGGGAACATTTTTATCGCTCAGCCCTAGCTGTGCATTCACACACTTGAAATGCAGCCTTTAAAACTATACATAAATAAGAATAAAAACAACATCAATAAATACGACATCCCACAAATAAATAGTTAAGACCCTGAGTGCTGCAGAAATGAGTCAGTGTCAGAAATATTTTAAAACATTGGTTACATGAAGTGATTATGAAGAAAATTAAATCCATCACATTCTCCTTCCTGTTAAACTTCACATGTGACTTTTAATATGATCATGTTTGTCTGAATCAGTCTATTGAAATGTAAATATATTGGAACTAAAATCTGTTGACTTGTTGGTCTTTGTTCTTCTTGTCCACAGTCCCTCCTCAGTGCTGCTCGGCTCGTCTCAACCTCGCCATCCTCATGTTCTTCGGGTTCTCGGTGGTCTACGGTCTCCGGGTCAACCTCAGCGTCGCCATGGTTGCCATGGTGAACGGTACCGAGCCAAAGCCGGCGCCGAACTCCTCGGTAGTCCACGCGTGTCCTCTGCCGTCAGGGGCAGACAACACCAGTGACACTTTCCTCCAGCCCGAGGGGGTGAATATTCTACTTTTAGTTTGTCATTACTTTGTGTAAATTCTGAAACAGAATCGTGTTGTGTGTGGCGTCAACAATCAGAACACATGCTGTCAGTTGAATTGTGAAAGTGATTACTGTCAAAATTATTCAGCAAATCTGAGTTTTTCCCACGTATTAATTCAACCCAAAACAAAGCTCAGTTCTATCTGTTATGTCCTAAGTACAGACTAAATCACAAACCTGAATGTGCGTACGTCATTATGCGGTGAAAGCAGCTGAAATAACTCAGAAGTCTGTCACTCATCACCGCGTCTCCTTTTGTCTGTATTTTCTGAAGGGTGATGATGAAACTCATGTCTTCTGTCTTTCTCAGGTCCCTCAGTTCCCCTGGGACTCCGAGACTCAAGGCTGGCTGCTGGGAGCCTTTTTCTTCGGCTACCTGTGCACCCAGATCCCGGGGGGCTACCTGTCCGGTCACTATGGAGGGAGTATCTTCCTGGGCGTGGGTGTGCTGGGCACAGCCGTCCTCACTCTGCTCACGCCTCTGGCTGCCCAGTGGGGGGCGCACTGGCTGTTTGCACTGCGAGCTTTGGAGGGTTTTGGTGAGGTAAGGGTCTCCAGAGAACGGAACCGAGGTGGCAAAAGTACATAAGTTCTTTACTCAAGTAGAAGTACAGATACGTGTGGGGAAAAAAGACTCTGGTAAAAGTAAAAGTAAACCATTGTAACGTCAAATAAAATTAAAAACCATGCTGAAACTAATGAACATTAACTACACAGCAATTTGCAAATCATTTTTCACTGCACAACTCCGGTCCGGTCTCTTTTTCACATCTGTTTAATGTATTTTTTACATTTGTCATGTGGAGTTATTGTCTTTTTCAGGTGTTGGTGTCCCATCCATTTAGGTTGATATTGGACAGACGCGCAATTATGCAAAATATAAATAATCGATTATTCCCGTCAAATGCATTGCAGTGCTTTGAAAATGTAGAAAGTAAATAGGAAAATAAATACACCAGTAAGGTAGAGATACTTGAAAACTCTTAGTACTTAAGTACAGTAACACTATATTTATACTTCCCACCTTGGTGCAAACTATGATCCCACAACCAAAAAAACCAATTTAAAAAGTATCTAAGCATGCACATTTTAGAAGTTCACTAAGATGGTTCTGTTGTCGACTGAAACCCAGAATAATACTGTAGAGTCTGTGCGTCTGTGCAGGGCGTGACGTTCCCGGCCATGATGGCCATGTGGGCTCGGTGGGCTCCTCCTCTGGAGCGCTCTCGCTTGATGACCCTGTCAGGATCCGGGGCCAACTTTGGGGCCTTTATCGCTCTGCCGCTCACCGGCTACATCTGTCAGACTTTGGGATGGCCTGCTGTCTTTTACTTGTGCGGTGAGCAAAGAAAACACACACACGAAAAAACAGACGAGGTTATCATGGAACTAAACTCTATCAAAGTGCGAGAAAGAAATGTTACTTCTGGATTATTTACCCTGATTAGTAGATACATAGTTTGCTGTCGGTGATGCAGAGTAAAAAGTTATTTTTCAGCTCCTCAATTATTATTTTATTCTCAATGCAGACGCGCTCCCATACAAAATCACCCCAATCGCTGTAGAATAATTCACTGTTTTCAAGTCATCTGATGAAGTATTTATTTATTCACATATAATCACAGAAAAATTGCAATGCCAGTTCTTTCCAGTATCACGCAGGTGTTCTCTCCTTCTCGTTTAGGAGGTGCTGGTTGCCTCTGGGCCGTCTTTTGGTTTGCTTTCGTGTCCGATGACCCCCGCACCCATCGTCGAATAAGCAAAGAGGAGAGAGATTACATCATAGCCTCCATTGGACCCCAGGTACACATGAAACATTAACAGAGCATTTATTCAGTCTCCGAGTTGCATCACGTTTATCACGGTGCCAGTGGTTAAAGAGTAATAGTAGTGAGTCTCTGAAACTTTTTAAACCTGAAGAAGGAAGACTGCACAGCTTAAAATCATGCTTAAAAAATACACTTTAATTCATTTTATTGGTTCATAGTTTCCCTGTTTTGGCAAAAAAGCAGAGCTTTAGTCAGATATTACAACAGTGATTTTTTTTAATGCACCAAACAAACTTCTTTTTTCATTATTATTTGTTGTAAAAGAGTTTTTCTCCTTTACCTCCTTTACTTCCCTGTCAGGCTTCCTCTTTTCATTTCTTTCGCTGTTCTCTGTGGTTTTATTTGCTTCACATCTACACATTTTCTCCGTGTCGATGTGAGCTCTTTGTTTCATGTACGGTCTTGTAACCTTCCAGGGTACAGCTCATGGCTGGTCGGTGCCCTTTCTGTCCATGATGCTCTCCGTCCCTCTGTGGGCCATCATTGTCACCCAGATGTGTTCAAACTGGGCGTACTACACACTGCTCACCTCCCTGCCCACATACATGAACAACATCCTGCACTTTGACCTCCAGTCGGTGAGCTTTCAAACCCGTTTCATATTAAGAGCGTTCTGTTAGTTAATTAATGTTTGATTCTTGGTGACATACTGGACGATTTGAGCATTTACTGAAATCAAACGGAGTGAGAAGTTGAGAGAGGGGGAAAAAAAGCTGTTAAGAACTCACAGACATCTGAAATGTGAGTCCGACTGTAAGAGGGTTTAGTCTTTATCCATGTGCTCTGCTTTAAAAGCTTGTCACATTTGACCATTGT
>JAPQRN010022089.1:14824-26238 GCA_037367275.1 Coranthus polyacanthus | reverse complement strand
AGTCTTTTTGGATGATGTTTGGCTCATTAATAACTGTTAACTGTTGAGAATTCTGCTGTTGGTAACGGTTGCTAAGGTATCTGAGGTTAGCCAATGAGAACGTTTTCTGATGAAAAGTGGGAGGTGACATAATCCTCTCAGTGTAATATGAGACGTTTGTGGCAGAGACACAGAGAAGCATCATAAAAGTGAAGAAAAATCAAATCTATACTCTTTTTTTTTTTTTTTGTCAACACCATTGCAGAAGTCTGTGATAGACACATATACATGGAATAGATATAGATGTTCAGACTGCTAAGAGAATGTGGACATGTTAGTCTCAGACCACCTTCGAATGTGTCCAGAGCGATTGGATTTCAATGCGTCTGATCAATATCACATGATTAAGTTCCATTTCTGTAAATCATTGAACTACTACTAATGTCTCCTTATGGTGTATGAGCCCATTTGAGCCTTATTCTTTCAGCTCAACCTTGGTGCCATTAAACAATCTGAGAAAGAATAAATGACTGAATAAATATTAAGTGAGCAAGTCCAAGGCTTTGGTGCTTTAATCAGTCTTTTAGTTGTAGGATTTTATCGGTACACAAAGGAGAGTCAAAGGGTTTACACAGTCTGTAGAACTCGCCTCTGTGCAGAGCGGGTCCACTGGAACGTCTGCTAGAACTGATCGATTGATTGACCGTTATTCCAAACATAACTTGATCTGGAGCAGGTTAGAAGTTACCATGGGAACTGACCTCACTGAAAAGTAAACCGCCTTTGTGACACTGAAAACCCACAATTTTACCTGAAGTTACCTGGCTAAACCTGGGCCCTGTATCACAAAACAGGAATATGGTGTTGTGTGTTGTTGGATTAGGCTTCAGTCACGCACTGGTTAACAGAAAAAAATATCAGACATAAATACTGAAAAAACAGCAGGGCTTTCAAGACAGTACTGACTGCACCATCATTATAACCTTACATAATAACTATGTTGTTTTTTTAACCAGACATATTTCCACTAGGTGTGACTATAGGGTCTCTATAAGGTGTGCTAACTTTGCCACCACTGTTTAATCATTTCTGTAATCTAGGATTTGTGTAAAGCATAGGAGTTAATCAAAAATAATGTTGCAGCTCGTCTCTGTTGTTGTAGATAAAAAGTCATTACCAGAGAAACACATCCATGTGTGGCGTGACAGGGCTGGGAAAGATGAGATCAGAACTGACATCTGATCGTAACATGCTGTCACCACATTTGTCACATATTTACAGGTGTCCAGAGTCTCCACTGCTTGTCCATCGTGGATGGTGCTTTCAGGGACAGGTGGAATATGCCTGGAATCAGAGGACATGTTCTTTGTTTATGACTTGTTCAGCTGGAGCAATGCCTTGTCACATCCGTCAGCATCACTCACATCAGGACCTTGACAAGTTCCATTTCCATCTTAATGACTGACAGTGAATGCCGCGTCAAGTGTTCGTGGCAGCAGTGGTTTCTGATCAGGACTGGTGGAAACTCGGACTCTGAGGAGTCGCTTGTGGAACTCGTCGTTGTTAAATATAGTCCATATAAATACAGATTAAAAACATGGGCATTTATACCTATAACCTCCATCAGGTGAAATTTACTCCTTTAGAGATGCACTGATTTTCACATTGTTTATTTTTAAACTAGGGCTATTAATCGATTAATTAATCGTAATTAATCACATTATTTCTTCTTAAGATTGAAGCAAAATTTAAAGGTTTACATTTAAAGGTAAAAATCATAGCATTAATGAGGAATAAATACAAAGCAAGTATATTCAAATCTAAATCCTGTTGCTTAATAGCCTCTTTTTAACTTAAAGACAGATTGTCTCCTGTGAACGACAGATTTACAATGAAACCGTCGAGACCATCACAGCTGACTGTCAGCTTGTCAGACATATTTCTGATCTGCATCCACAGAAATAAGAACAAAACCAGGCCTGTGTATTAAAGTGCAATTTCAATTTCAGAACCACCAAGATGAGAGAAGCTTTAAGGCAATACTTCTTCAAATGCACAAATTTAAATAATTATTGACAACAATGTTCAAGTGTCAAATGAATTTCCAGACAGTCCAGTAAATGTGAATTACAACTTTAAGTTACTTCCGCATTGGCTTCATTTTGGAGCCGAGTTCTTTGATGCTTCATAATAATATATGTGAATTAATTTTCCTAATTACAATAAAAGACTGTTCTCTGGACGTGATGGATAGAAGTGGATCTCACCAGCGCTACATGAAAAGCAGAGAGGAGGCCTCAGCTGTGAAGCTAAAACAAGATGCAATGAGATGAAAGCAACTGGAAAACAATGTATAAGATGCAACCAAATGAAAACGTGTATTTAATTCAACATTGTTTTCATGATGGAGGAGTCAGTAAAAATGTAGACATGGTGGTAATTAGGGACCCAGTTCTGTAACTTTGGGTTAGGGTTTGGGAGCCACTGCCCTATAGGCTCACGCAACATGTTGTAGCTGTTTGAGACGTTGTTTTATGTCCTCTAACTTTCTTAGTTGTTCTGTAAAACGGATCCATCCACTTCTACAGGTTAATGGAACTGTTTCCCAATCAGAAGGTTCAGATTTGCCTTCTTCCTGACTCAGGAAGGATTCACGTATCAGGCTGACTGATTGTGCTCCATTCATTATCTTTCCAGTAAGTCAGTGAGACAGACCAAGTGGAGCGTTTGTACAACACAAATCAGCCACCGGTCAACTTTGATTCACTTGAGACATTGAAAGTGAACTCCCTGTCTGTGCATCGTGGGTGTATGTGCTTGTGAGGACTGAGGATGTTTCTGGAAGGTGAGGTTATTTCAGTAGGGTCCAGTTCTTCAGGAAGACTGGAAAGCTCAGACATTGGGACAGTCCTGTGGTTTTGGAAAGTTAAACTGCCGTGACTTTTGGAACTGACTAACAAGTGGGAAGTGGGTTCGGGTCCACGAGGCAAGCAGGTAAGAAAAATGGTATTTTTATAGCACGTTTCATTCCAGGTGGAGGCACAATGTGCTGCACAGTGTGTGAGTAACCAACCGAAGCCAATCAAAAGCATTAAAATAAAACAGGAAGTTCTCATGAAAACACAGAGTAGATCAATAAAAGACCTCAGCTTTACACTGACAGTAGTGTTAGAATTTAGTCCTAAAAATACATTTACAAGCACAATAATAACATACTTGTATTTAAATGCACATTGCACAGGCAAAGCAGTCGCCTTTATCCTTTTGCTTTTTCTATGAATCGTGCAGACTGTGCTGAAAACCGCAGAAGATCCACATCGAAGATCCACATCAAACGTCACTGATCAGGCCTTCAGTGAAATTTGATGACGTGGCATTTTGCGCCCTTTTCCAGAAAGCAGGTTCAACAAACTCAGAACCTGATCCGAGTTAGTTCAGTCACCTCTGAGTCTGTTCACCCTGTGCTCAGCTCATGGTGAATGAAAAAGACATAATCCATGGATCTAAGAGACAGTGATTTACCATGGCAACGGGGCATCAAAAGGCAGAGCCTTAATTCAGTGGAGGCAAAAAAATATAAATTCTGCATTCGATCTGCATTTGTCTCAAAAAGCTACCAAACAACCACAGAGAATAGATCCCGGTTGTAGCGCTGGCCATTGATTCATCATGTATCATTCACTTCCTTAATGGATGATATTTATTCAGCTTGAACCTGTCGCAGGAGGCACCAAAAGGCAGGCTGTAAAATTCTAATCAACTCTCAGTAATCTTTTAGGTTAATGGCATCTTAATAAAACTGAACATAAAGTGAGCAATATGCAATGCAAATTTAAACATGAATTTAAATTGCAACACCTGGAGCGACATAACTGTACATTATGATCATATGTCTACACTACGCAGAAAGTGATATTTACTGTACGTTCACTGGAAGTTTTCATGTGGGTAAGCTGTCAGCTGTCGTAATGCACTGTACATAACACGACCTTGTTAAATAAAAAGAATGAAAATACATAGATTTTATTCAGAGCTGAGAGTAAATGAGTGATGGGTAAGTTATGCATATGAGGGCACAGGTTGCAGATCAAATGTTAATCACTGCAGCTTTGGAACCATAAAGTCAGTAGTAACGTGGGAAACAAAGCGATATAAAACAGGCTATGAAAGCGTAATGAATGTGTGGATCATGGAGTCATCTGTGGTTTGGATCTGAGCTGTCATATCTTATGTATAAATGAGGAAATGAAGTGGTCAGTCCGACTCAGAGTTTACACTAAACCTACTGTGTAGAACAGGAAGAGAAGCTGCAGAAACACCTCTAGGCTATGTTTTCTCATCTTCCATATGGGACAGAACTCAGTCCTCGCCTTGAGCCAAAAGCCACGATCTCCTGAATTTAATCAAGCCAAATAAATAAGATCATGTGTGCAGGTAAATTGTGCATTGTGTCAAAGAAGATGTTGATGCAACACTGTCACCGATCACACATCTGCATCCATGGTGGTATCTCTACACTGCATCTGTTTTGAAAATGAAGTATGACCTTCCATCTCCAAACGTTTTAAAACATCTCTATAGACATCAGAGAAGTTCATCACTTACTTATTTAACTTTTTACAATATTTATTCTTTGCAAAGGTCAGTCCTGATGTTTTTTTTGTCTAGGACGTGTTATTATATCAAAACCTTCTGCATGTCAGGCTGTTTACCCACCAAAAGGACATGTGCACCACAGATCCAGAGTATACAGCAGGCTGGAAGCAGCCACACTGAAAGGAAATATCACCAAAGATTCATGAGATATCTCTCGCTTTCTGGGTAAATCTCTCTCCAATTTAGAAAACCTAGGAGGTGAAGCTGTAATCTGTAGTGTTGCCAAGGTGTATAGCCTGAAGCTGCTGCACTGATGGCAAATAACTTGAGACTCTCATTGTGGAATCTGAAGGATTTTAATATACATGTACCTCCCAACTGTGGTACTGTAGCCTCAGAAACAGATCTTATTGACTTTAACTGGATCCACAGTCGATTCATCCAGCCCATATCACCAAGGTGCTGCAGGACTGGTCTTTAGATGTTTTTTAAATGAACGCTCTCTGGCTCAGAGGCTTTAGTCAGACTTTGAAAGTAATCATAGCACGAAAAACTGCCGTGTAATGTCTGTGATTCGCATTTTACTCAATAAGAGATGAGATCTGAGATAAACAGTGGTGTCTGCGGAAAAATAGAGGTGGGGGGTTTTGGGGTAGCGTATTAGAAATGATACACGGTTAGTTCAAAGGTACATATCTGGCCTTTTTGACTAGAATCACAAGGGGTCCAGTCAGTGAGCCGTAAAGCATGGTCCAGTGTATCCTGTGCTAAAGGAAACACTAAAGGAAGTACTGAACCTCTTTCCTTATCGTTTAGAGAATTCAGACAGCGCTCAGCATCACTTATACTGTGGTACTTCTGGGTCATTTCACTCAGTTAGGAACCTTCCTAAGCAAAAAGGAATATTCAAACACAACCCAGGGCTGAGAGGTGCTGAATGAGTTAGTGCACTATGAATTGTGTGTTTGTAAAGTTGTCCCATAATGATCCATGGTCAGAACCTCAGTAGTTCCACCTGAAGTGTATAAGATCATGCATTGCAGTAGATGAGAGCAGCCCGTCCAGGTACTTTGCCCGAGCATCACGCCTCTTCCTCTTTAACAAAACTGTCCATGTAATTTGACTGGTGGTAAATCCAAATTCTAAGGTTTTTGCTCATGTAAAGACAACCATATTGCTTTTTAGTTAGTAGGACCAAAACACTATGGGCCAGATCCACAAAAGGACTGTGTGGCTTTTGCGAAAGCAAAACCAGTGCAAATGAGACGAAAATATTGCGTCTAATTCACAAAGCACTCGCAAAGGGTGGAATTCACTGCAAACTGCGCTGCCAGTGCCATTTACATGGATGCAAATGAGGAAATGTTCATACAGTCAGTGCAAAATCAGCCCCTTTCTATGCAAATACATGCAAATAAGCCTTGTTGCAAAAAACGTCTAATTCACTAAGGACCAGAACAAACTCCTACATGAAGTTCTGCTGGTGCAAACACCACCTGCTGAGAGCTGGTGTGAACTGAGGAAACTCACCTCTGACTCACGTCTCTCTGTGAATCTCTCTTTTCCTCAAAAGCTTCGAGTTTGTGAGGCTTGAATGATATTGAAGTAAGGTTTGATGATAACAAGTGTGATGTTATCTTCGAGTTTCAGATACTTTAATATAAAAAGCGCTGATGGAGAGACACTTATTAACATAACTATATAACACCTTATTTCCCCACAATCCCAGAACACACAACATAAATGACAGATGGCAGATCTGCAGTTAATGAAGTTACCGCTGCTGGAAAGTCCAGAAGTCCAGACGAGGTAGGGATGAAAACACCCTCACATGAACATGCTCAGTGTTGATCAAGCTGACAGTCTCACTTCAACCATAAGAGACTGTAACACAGACAGTAACAATGACAATGTCGTTTATTGCTAAGTTTAATCCATGTTGATTTGACTCCTTATAGTTTCAAGGTAGTGATTGAATATATAGACACGTTTTGAATTTGGATTGAAATGATGATGATATTTATGATATAAAAACACTTGTGGGATCAACCTGGTGAAGCTGTTTTACGCAGAGAAAAGGCAACATTTCCCATAAAAGGTGGTGAATCACTCGGGTAAATGTGTATGACTTTGTTACAGAGTTGAGGAGTTTTCAGTTTTGTTATGAATGTTGAAGAAATAACAGAGAGACTCTGGACATGTGACAGTGTCTGGTGATGTACATGTAGACATGTTTATGTAAGATTTACTTTATTTAAGGAGCTTTTCCTCTTATAATGACAGATATTGCTTGTTCCAAGACACTAGCATGACTTGATCGAGGAGGTGCAGCATGTAGTCATGTAGACAGCTAAGTTGAGTTCAAGTTCAGTGATGCCGACTTAAAAATCTCTGTTTTAAAAACAGCATTTTATTGAGAGTTATTCATGGTTTAAACAGCTCACAGGAAAGCCAACGTCTCAGTGCAGCCTTTGTGTAAATAGAGCATTACATTTTCAATACATGACCTGCAGCAGAAGTTGCCTTTAAAGCGGTTACAGACTCTTTCCTACAGTCTGCTGCATGCCAAACGATTCTTCAGTATGGAGATAAAAATCACACCATAATCGCTATATCATTACAATGTCCCTTAACCAAGGCCGAGGAATGTAAGCTCTTATCTCCTCCAGAGAAACAAATCAATAAAAGAAAAGGACATGACAAAGTTACTGTTTATATAGATGCCTCCTGTAAGAAGGTGATGAATCAGTAAAGAATAACCACAACTCTTTTTTAATCTTCTCTCAGACCCAAGCAGCTGCTCAGTTTGACTTTATTCACAGTGTTTTTTTCCTCCACAGTTATCAGAGGACAAACTTAAGAGTGTAAGTTTTCTCTCCAGTCAGTCACACTTTGGTGGAACCTGAATTTTGGGGATATTCTTCTGTGTGCTGAGTCATTTCATTAATGTTGTCCTATTATGTATGTGTTACTGTATCATGTTTTCCCTCTGACCCGTGTGTTCAGTCGTACATACTGAACTACAGAAGTGGCACAAATATACACTGTCTTTGCAACAGTAGAAGAACAGATATTTGTATGTCTTTACTGTAGTGAAAGTGTGAAAGTCCAGGCTCTGAAATGTCTGAAACTTCAGTCCAATGTGCAAATCAGTTGTCAACGTCAGCAACAGAACTCAGAACATTATGATCCAGTCTCCATTTACTGTCTGATGTCTTTTAAGTTGTTTTCATCTCTTTTTTTTTGTTGTTTTACATCATGTTTGTCTTTCACACACAGTTTTTGTCCTGTTACGTTTGTTGTGATGTTCACCGATGGATTCACCAACGAATCATCTTCTGCGTTCTTGTTTCATCCATTTAGGTTGAAATCAGTCAATGTTTTGGAGACATGACGCAAAATACAAATTCCCCTGAAATGCATTGAACCTAAAGCGACGAGCCTGTTTCTAAAACGTAAGGAGTAGAAAGTACAGATATCTGTGTTAAAATGTCGGGAGTAAAAGGAAAAATAAATAAGTAATGAAGTATTTGTGCTTTGTTACTTCCCACCTCTGCTGAACGATTAGTGAGCAGTGCTCAGCAGGTGCTTATTAAAACACACTCTTTAATTCTGCAAATCTCTGTTCGCCGTCATGCGTTTGTTGCCAATTTTACACCAGGACTCTTAATGTATTTGCACACATCTCCATTTCTTTACCTCTGCGCTCTCCCTTCCTCTGACTTCAAAGCCTCTACATAACAGGGTCCCTGACCTTGAGCAGTGCCAATAACAACCCTTTGAAAGTGAAACTGGAAAGATCACACATTCCCAACGTGGCTCTCTCGCTCTGCGCCTCGCTCTGCGCCTCGCTCTCGTCTCCTTACACCCCCCGCCGCTGCACCGACGCTCAGCTCTCATCCGCTGCGCTGTCAATCACCGCCGTGCAAAGGCTGCTGCCTTCCAGCTCCATCCAGTTTGTAGAGCCGTCTTTCACACTCGGAGAGCTGAGCAAAGTGTCTCCAATTTTGTGACAGTGGATTCGTTAGCGTTACATCAAAACATTGGGCCTCGTGCAGGAAGGCTTTGTATTCTTATCCTAATCTGATGAAGAGAGGTGATGGTGGTGAAAAAACTGACACCGCTGTCTACACACATGGGAAAATTCAAACTATAGCCATTGATTGGTCTCAGGTGAATCTCAACTTTCACTTATGTGAAGAATGTGTTAAGAATTAGATCAACCAATGATCACCCAGTTCATTACAATAGCTCAGAGGTGAATCCCATCAACCTTCACTTAGCAGCATATATAGAATATAGACCTTCACAGTTTATGACACTTCCTCATGTTCAGTGTGTTGAACGTTCAGTACTCTCTACCCAAATGCTCCTCTTTAACCTTCCTCAACAGGTGTTCCAACAGGTCTGTCTTCACCCTTAGTTTCGTACACACTTCTTGGCTATGAAACTTCATTCATCATTTTATTTTAGAGTCAATTACACGCCCGGTCTCTAATGACAGCCGGGGCGAGGACGACAAACAAATAAAATGTGGATAAACTTCCAGTGTATGAATACATTCGACAATATAATCCAGCCATTTTCAATCATCTGAAGTGTTATTGTCTGGCTTCAGTCACTGCAGGTGTGTGTACAACAGGAAGATGTTTACACAATAAAAGCTCTGCCAAACAATGAATGGGCTTTTATTTTGTAATGATAGAGGAAGTGGTGTGTCTGTAGAAAAGCGCTTTGCAGTAACTTTTAACATTAACACTAATTACGACTATTTCTACTTATTAAACAAAGGAAATTCTAAATACAGGCCTGCGTCTAACAAAGGCCTGGCGCCTCCTGCAGCTGAGGTGAATCAAGGCCTCGGGCACCGTTTATGGAGACACTATATATATTAAAAATAGTGCTTATAATGAGCCACACTCGGAATATATATTCAAATAAAATGAGTACGGTTTTCGATTAACTAATTACTGATAAAATATAAATGAGTAGATACTTAAACAATCTTCCCATAGCAGTATGTGACGGTACCATAATCTAGACAAATTACCTGTACAACACAGTCAATCTGTCATCGTGCATGAGTCAGTTCATTTGGATAAGGGAAGTGAAAGCAGGTCTAATCCTGATATGTCGTCTTATATGTCAGCCTAAAATGCCCAAGTTCATATCACAAGATTGCCCTTCTGAGATACAGAAGTACACTTGGCCTCAGCACACAGGCTGTTTGTCCACTAGCTCACAGACATGTGGTCTTAAACCTGCCATGTCAACTCAAGAGAAACCAGTCTGATTTGATCTGCAAGGAATATTTCACACCATTTAAAAAAAGCTCTTATGTTAACACACTGAGAAAAAGCAAAAGGACGTGTAAAAGGCACAGCGCCGGTCCTTCTCTCGTACATCTGTGGTGCGTCTGTGGAGCTGTGTGGTTTCCTGTGGCTTATCATTGGCAGGCAGCAGCAGACATATTTCTGGTTAAAGCTCTGAGACGTGCTAACACTTTCCTGAGGCTCCACCGAGATACGGGAGCAAAACTTTCAAAAGATGACTCAGCACACGCGCCAATTTATCTCACATTAATTTTCTGCAGCTCCATCTAAATTAGTGAAGGTGTTTTGCATTTTGCCACATCATGTTGCAACTCGCTTCAGGAAACACCAGCTGTTTAACGCTGCTGCTCTGCTCTCCTTCACATTGTCAATTTAATGTCCTCACCAAGGAAAATAAGCCACGCAAATGTTTTTCTTTGTATTTTATTACATCCTCTTTTTTTAAACAAATCTCACATTTTTCATATACAAATATATAATTGTGTTTATTTGCAAATGAGAAAGAATGAGGAACCATATTCTGTGCTGAAGCTAGTAGTATCTTTGTGTTACCATGAAATTAGTCGTATTAGGACTATGTTTAAAGTAGTTTGAGGACATCCGAGAAATGGTGAAAAATCATAGCGATATACTGTATTTTCTCAAATAAAAACCGGGAGTCAGTTTGTAGAAAAGCACATTGCGGTACTTTCAACATATCAAAATGGACCATATTAAACAAAGGCCTGACTCTAATACAAACGTCCTTCTAATAAAGGCCTGGTTCTTCCTGCAGCTGAGGTGAATAAAGGCCCTGGAAACTATTTGTCAAAATATGGTATTTTTTTCTTCAAACGTAGAAAGTAACTGTTAGTTGATCAGAATAGAGCCAAATCATGATGTGGCAACAGGATCCCTGTGTAAACGGATGCAAGTTGTGTCTTATTTCTGTTCAGCATAAAGCGCTGCCTGTCGCAGTAGTTCATCATAAACCTTATGATGAGAGTACGGCAGGTCAGATTAGAATATCAAGGGCTGCACTGCACAACCTCCTTGACAGACGTATTTTATTTCACTCAAAATACAATAAACTACATATACTTTTGTGACTGTTAACATAGACGGACACTCCCTCCATGAACCTGACGAAGACTTTCATATAGTATTGACAGTGGGTCATAGGCTCAGACACCATTGTGTTAAATCAACATTAAATGCATCAGTGACAACTGTTGTTTTTTCTCTATAGATAAATGTCTGTTTTCATTACAATAGCATTTGTTTCACTACATTTACCACAAAAGGACATTCAACCATTTGGTAAAAAAAATCATAGTTTTAAATTATTTCAGCACATTCAATGGAATAATAATTAAATGTGTCATTAACAACAACTTCCTGTGAGGACGTGAACTGAAAAGACAAACTATTGAAAGACGAGGTGGTTCAATCTGACCTTAACCCTGTCTGAGTCTGATGATCATTCAGGTGTTAATGTAAGGTTTACACATTTGCTGGGTAAAAATT
>JAPQRN010022089.1:0-14724 GCA_037367275.1 Coranthus polyacanthus | reverse complement strand
TCTGACCTTAACCCTGTCTGAGTCTGATGATCATTCAGGTGTTAATGTAAGGTTTACACATTTGCTGGGTAAAAATTAATAGTGCAAAAATTCTTTAAAATAAATAATAATACATAATGAATCGATATACATGTTGGATGTATTCATCTGAGTGGAAGCTACAGCATGTTGAGATGATTTCTGGAAAACACTGGAACGTGCGTGGATCAGAGTGTGATAAAACTGACCAGAACTGAGGCCAACCAATTAGATTTTAATATATGTGCCAACTTAGTTCCCATCCAATGAGACGAACCCTGGACCTTGATTTGGACTCCGTCTGAATGACTTATTTAATCCCATGTGTTGTCAATATGCCCGAGAGGATCCAGACTCTACCGGCTCTGCTTCGTAGTCTCAGGAGAAGCATGTCTTTTAAAGCGGATGGTGTAGTGTGAACTAAAAAGGATTTGATCTTCTTCTTCTCGACTGCTGTTGCCATCTTTGTTTAAATCTGCTCAAGTCGTATTATTCTCATACAGTCACAGTCATTAGGACCCCATGAAAACTTTATTATCACAATATTAAAAGATGAAAGTAATAATAATAAGGTAGTAATTATAGATAACTAAACAAATAAAACTGAATAAATGTCCTTTTAAAAATTATTTGTGAAATGTATTTAATAGAAAAGCAATTTCTTGCGAAAAAAAAAAAATAGGACCCCCCCACATTTATTTCTGTACTTAAAATGCCTATAATTAGATTCAGGTGCAAATCATTTGAACATTGTTACAGGGCATTTGGAGCAGTCTCTCATTTAAACCTCAGATTTCATTTGGTTTGCTCTTCATAGCTGAAGTTAGTGCTTTCATCGTGGCGAGATCCAAAGAGCTCAGTGAAGAAGAGGAAAAATTCTTTCCAAAGGCCTGTGAACACATTCACACAGCAGCGTAGCAGCCATGGAGAACAACGTGGGGTTCCCGCTCCGCCTCCTGAGCTGCCTCCACGGCCGCCTCCACAGCCGCCCGGGCTGAATGGAAAACACTGCATTCCAACAGGCATGAAGGCACCATTTTCATCATTTTGCATTACAAAGGCCTTGGGATGAAACTTAGCATATTTGAAGTCACTCACGTTAATTCTGTGACTGGAGTTTGTCAAAGTACAACAGTTGGTGCAAAAATTACACAGTAAATTTAAAACGGCTGAGTTCTTGTTGGGCGTAGAGTGTGGACATAGATATAAAACAGAGAGAACTACACACTGAGGCCTATATGCATAAGCTTCCCAGCTGTCAGATTCTGAAGACTGATGCATACATTCAAACATCTGAGTCAACGTAACATTCATTTCACTCAAACCTGCTTCATTTAGATTCCTGGGTTCATTGTGCGGCTGCATCTTATCAGAGCATATCTCTCTTTTTATATAAATGAGAATAGCACCAAGAGGCTTTTTTCTAAGTCTGGACATGATACATATGCCACTAAATGTTGGTGAAGTCCTTTAACTTTGAAGTTTTCAAGGCGGTGACATTGCAGCGTTTTGCCACATTCATACCAAGACCCATGTAATGCATGTGCAAAGTTTTGTAAGTTTTCAAGCACCTTTAGACCCCTCAAAACTTTGACCCATTTAAAAGAAGTAGAATTCCTCCTTGGCAGCACTCAGGACTCTGAAGCTCATCAGTCTGAGCTGTAGAGCTCTTCAAATGGACACTGGCAGATTGGCAGTTCTGCAGGACGGTCACAAAAAACACATTCATGGAGTTCATGAATTTTTTAAACATATCCTTTCTGAAGTAGAATTTAATTTGCCAGTGTACTGGTCTTTTGGTGGTTTTGGCTGTAGAAGTGACATTGAATGCATCTGCAGCCTCTCCGAGTCAAGTTGCACGACTTGAACACCGCGCACCATCCGATTTCAACGTTAATGTGAAATTCAGTTTGATTTATTTCATGTAATGCATGTATACTAATGACAGCAGATGACTAAACTGTGTGATTTTGAAGACAGATGCTTGGTGATGTCGTGGACCTGCAGTAATGCGTGCTCTCTGCTCCTGTCAGGCCTGTAGTTTTGCCGCCGTCTCACGCCGAGCCAGGAGCAAAGCAACCTTACTTTGAGAATCACTGCTCACGTGGAGACAAAGGTTGCATGTGTAGCATTCGATTATGTTAAATGAGGAAAATGAAATCTGTCACGTTTTCTTATTTTGCAAAGGCAGAGAAACCTTCATTTGTTTTCTAGTGATTGTATTAAGATACGAGGAATTTTATTAATCCCCAGGGGGAAGCCGTGTCATTTCTGGAGCGATGAACGGATGTTTTCAAAGAACACAGTGTGACCAAGAGGTAATAGACAACTGAGCTTCATGGATTCGACCTTTCTTCATGGTTTGTGTTTTTATTAATCATTAATCATCAGTGCTTGCTGCTGTTAACTGAAGTTACATGAAGTATGAAGTGAAGTTCATTCTGTTCACACAGGAACACATCCTTTTAATGCAACCCTGTCTAACCTCAGAGGAGCGCACACTTTCTTTACTCCAGTAGAAGTACATATCTGTACTTCTACTGGAGTACATATCTGTACAGATACTACAGATATGTGTGTAAAAATAAACAAATTGTGGTGAAAGTACAAGTACTCATTCAGCTTCATTCATGCCCTTACTGTCT
This sequence comes from Coranthus polyacanthus, assembly GCA_037367275.1. NCBI lineage: Eukaryota > Metazoa > Chordata > Actinopteri > Kurtiformes > Apogonidae > Coranthus > Coranthus polyacanthus. The sequence goes on along the minus strand of JAPQRN010022089.1, from coordinate 12,061 downwards.
GTTTCATCTGGTCAAGTCTTTTATTCTTTCATCTTAAGTTTTCTCCATCTTTTTTGTCTTGTTGGATAAAAAAGATTGCACTCACACTGAAAATGAACAGAAGCTCAGTCACGAGGTCAGACACATGTTCACCTTTTTGGATCTGTTCATCATGTGTGATGTGAACCAACGGATGCGTCAAGGGATCATCTTTTCTATGTCGCCGTCTCATCCATTTAAAGAAACAGAATGTACAGATAGTTGTTTTAAAATGTCGGGAAGAAAAGGGAAAAGGTGTCAGGAAAAAAAGACTGAAAACTAAGTAAAGTAATGAGGTATTTGTACTTGGTTAATTCTCATCTCTGCTAATCCTGCTGTAACATCACTTCTTCATTCTTATTTTCACTGCAGGGATTCGAGCTATGAGTAACTCTAACCCACATTCAGTAAAGTCAGGACCATTACAAATGTATTGTTTTACCATTACACTTCACTTATACTGAATTTTTATAGAACGTTGCTGCCAAAGGCAAGGTCAAATAATGACCAAATCCTTGCAGGTCAAAGGTCAGATGGTGCAGTAGTGTGTGCGCTGTGGGCCTTTCAGTGTGAGCGGAACATTTCACCCACAGCTCATATTTTTTTTTCCGAGTCTGCTTTTGCTGAACCATATCACATTTCTGAAATTTGCCGCGTCATTAAAAGCTCAGCATTTATCGTCAGTAAATATATAAATATACTGACTGCTGATAATCAGCATTTGAGCACATTTTTAATGCTTAAATGCAAACCACAGTGAAGTTTCACTTTGCAAGTGAGGGCAAACAGTGGAGTCCTGAACAGACAGAGAGGTGGTGGTCATTCACTTTTGACCTTACGTAGGGACCGGGTCATGTCAGTGTTCTTGAATACTTGAATAGACCGTCTGCACTCACATTACTTTTATTTCCAGAACACTCCTCCTCAGCCAGGACTGAGTGACAAAATATGCTCCAACACTGCTGCCTTTAAAAGAGAAAACTATGGAAGTGGGAATTAAACAATATAGACTTTTAAAAATGTCTCAAATGTCCCTGACCCTAAACCAGGTCTCTGGTAACCATGGATTTGGCTGAAGTGTACTTTTCCAGTTGGCTCAACCATCACACATTTCGTTGCTCTGTTCGGTTGTGTGTCCAGCTGTGTGGTTGTGTCTTTTTTCAAACCATGTTGAATTATCAGGTTTTTGTGTGATTTCATTCTATACCTACACCTGTGTTCGTAATTGGAGTCTAATCACAGTACATGAATGGATTATCTGCCAAATACTCAATACAAATTACTTTTAATTGTAGCCTCGGGCTGGCGGCCAAAAAATGACAATGTTAGGGCACAACTACATAAAATGATTATACAGCTCTTTAAATATTTCAGACCAAGTGGAGCGCACACAGCATCATGTTTACAACGACGAGCTGGGGTTACATGTCGTCTGTGGATGGGTATGGAAATTCCTTTGCATTTGTAGCTGCATTATTCCACCACTGTAGTATAAGAGTATTAATAGTTTAACTACACACATACACCTTATGAAGACAAAGAGACAATTATTGCCATTATTACTGAAATATTCAGCCAAAAACTAAATCTAAATAAACTAATAAACCATGTACTACAGCCATAAAAAGTCCTAATTAAAAAGTAACTTGGCTGGATATGATATAACGTAAATATACAAAGCCCATTACTGAAATATTGGACCAATGGTACAAAACCTAAATGATCCACCATGGTGCTGGTATTGAGCTCACAGCAGAAGAAGAATGAGATGCAACGAGACGATGTCCCTGAAAGAGCACAACTCAAATAATGTGGAAAAGGTGAATGGAGACAATTATCGTGATTATGTAAAATAATCAGCTTTATTTCAAATAACTGCGATATGGACATTACATAATAATTCCGACCGGCCCATTTAGAATGTTGTCACTTTTTTTTTACTTTGCCCACAGACTTACTCAACTTATTCCTACATAGACATACTCCTGCTGAACCGGTCGGTCTGATGGCAGGGAAAATATTCAGGTAGATAAAGAGGCCGCCGTGCACTCTACTGAAGAGCATTTGAACATTCTTGTTTAAAGGAAAAACTTTAAAGCCCCTAAATGTTTGGTGGGACACCATCTGGTCCACAAGCCGTTCCAGATGCCAAGGTATTTAACACCTCTTCAACCTACTTATATTCATATCACATCTATACCTACCCCAGCACGTTCATAAGGCCCTGTGCAGCTGCAACCACTGCTGAATTATGATTCTGCAAAAACATAGATGGAATGTACATCAACAATATGTTTTCATTTTCAAACTAAAACGGGGTCGGCGTTTGTTGAACGTTTTCAGGAGGTTAAAAAAGCTGGAGCAGTGATGCTAGGTGTAAACATAGACGTTTTCGCATTCGTGTGAGCACGTGGACGTATTTTTTAGCTTTTACACCACCATATTTTACTGAAACTGAATTTAGCGAGAACATTCTGGAAGAATTGTACACACAATTCTGCACATTTTGGGTCACTTCAGGAAAATCAAATATCAAGCTAAAAAAATAATAATTTAGGCTGGTTTTACCGCTGTCAAATCAGGTCAAGTTTGAGCCAAACAGTAAAGCAGGAGTCTTAAAGAGCTGGCAGTGATGCAGGGCAGCAGTAACACTGATTGATGCAGTTTAAAGGGAATCACCAAATCAGTAGCTGGTGTGTGGAGTAAGAAGCATGTGATGGAGATGCAGCAGAGCAGCTAGCAGGAGTCCCTCCATTTTGAATACACTTTTCATACACTTTTCAACATCAGAACTTCAACTTTCAGTTTCACATTTTAGCTTTTTCAAATTTTTTTTCAAATTAACAAAGCTTTGGGCTCCACAGTTCAAGCCCTATGTGATGGATCAAAAAGCTGCTATACTGTACAGTGTTCTGAGAATCAATATGTGTGCACTGAATGCTTCCACAGCCGTTACAGAATGCAGTGTAGATCAGTGGGAGGTCAGCTGATAATAAGGCTGGCGTTTCAGCAGCTTGTTTTAGTCTAATAAGAGCTGCAGCTTCTGTGACTTCACCCCTGCTTTTAGCCTGGTGATACTGAGCCCTGACAAGCCTCTCTGAAGCTGTAATCCTCCACTTTAAGAGGCAAAACCAGCACCAGTTCCCATATCAATAAAAGAAGCTCTAAGGCACGCTGTTGTAGCTGTCACTCCAGTCCTCCTTTCATATATAACGCCCTCTGTGCTTTCACTAGCAGTTGTTTAATGGACACCCACCAAGCCCCTTGTTGCACACATTTTCATGATTTGGGGTCCATGTAAGATGATAATCCTTGACGTTTTTAAGTGCTACCTACCTATCTTTGATATTAGCTGCTCAGTGCTTCACATTTCTCTGCAAATTTGAGTGAAGTGGTGTTACTCTGATTTTCACTCATCACACAGGAAGGGACTGAAACAATATTTCAGGCAGGAAGTTTGACTCCATCCCAGGCCGTCCGGTTCACACAGACTGTAATTTTGTCAGTTAACCCTGCAATGGGTACCATACTTATAAATGTGGTGACTATGCTCATCTGGGAGAAAAGTTAGATCACAAATTAGATTAGAAAATGCAAACATACTGAGATTTCAAGGTGCACTATGGCTATGGGTGCACCATCAAAAGCTCACCAAGGAAACACCAATCATAGCACATACAAACATACAAAACAATTAGCCTATTCTTTTTAAAAAGAGAATGAGGTACAGCTACTTCAAATGTTCAAATGGTATCAAGCACACAGACTGCATAAGAAGTGGACGGAGCCACTGGTTTTTGAACATGTCAAGAGTTTGATGAAAGATCTGATGAAACGACTACAAAGTCGATCATCGACATAGGGCCTACAGTGTCCTGGTGCCACGTGCACTTATGAACACACTTATGTTCGAACACAGTGTTTGTTATGGGCAAACTGTGGCTTGTACAGAAGTCCAATAACAAAACACCACTCGTGTTCAGATCGGGCAGGCCGTTCCTCCCGATCACTCCCCTCCAGGTTGCACTGTCATTGCCCACGTAAGCATTAAAGTCTCCCACCCAGAGACTCAAGAAGGCCGGGTACACCGAACTGCCATTCGGCGACTAAGCAGAGACAGTCAGAGTCTGGTCTCTGACCCGAAGGCGCAGGGAAGGAACCCTCTCATCCACCGGGGAAAAGTCCAACGTACAGGCGCCAAGCCAGGTGGCTACATGTAGACCCACACCTGCCCGACGCCTCTCACCTTGGGCAACTCCAGGTTCCAGAGCCCAAACTGAGGTGAGCCCGACCACAGCTCAACCTCCTGCACCAGTTCAGGCTCCTTCTCCACTAGACGGTCCATGTCCCAAGAGCCAGTTTTGGCAACCAGGGATCAGACCGCCAAGGCCCCCGCATTGGGCTGCCACCTGATCCACATAGCACCGGACCCTTACTACCCCTCCTGCAGGTGGGCCACATGGTTCCACCCTCCTGTGGACCCATTCAAGCTGGGCCCGTCCAGGCCCCGTGGTTAAAGACCCAACCACCAGGCACTCGCTCTGAACAAAAACTTTTATTATGATAATAAGGTATTTTCTATTTACCTATAAAGTTTTTTTTTTTTTTAAATTAATAATCCAAAGGAAAAATCACAAAAACACTTAAAGGGCATGAAAATTAATCCAGATTTAACAATTTGATGATTTGATGATTGGCAATACTGGGCCTGTATTTATTGGGTATTGGATCAATACCAAATCTTGCAGTATCACACACCACTAATGAGCACATTCTCAACATGAGGACAGGCTTGTATCATCAGAGTATCATTAGACCAAAGAAGCCAAAAGATGACATGTCCACCTTTATCCAACAAACTGTATCAAGAGACTGACTCAACAGATGGCCACGCAGACGTCTCAGATATTTAGCTCCTCACTCATTCTGTGCTTTACTTCTGGCTAATATTAGCTTATCGCTGATAAAAGCCATTTGCCTAGCAGGTGATGACTGAGGCAGTGACTGTGAAACATGAATAAAATCAGTGATGATGAAGCACAGCTTTAGTGCTCTGTCTGAACTTCTGCTCTATTTTTCAGAGCATATTCACAAGGGATTTGTACTCCACAGTCGACCTATAAAAATAGTAAGAAGCACTTGAAAACTTTACTTTTACTGTTTGAAACACTTCACATCTCTCCAATGCACACTTAATAGTATGCATTACAAAAAATATAAAGATGTCTGAGTTTATTTGCCTTCATGCATTTATAAAATAAAATCACATTTCAGATGAATTATCAGCTTTATCATCAACAGCAGTATTGAGGAGGAACAGTCTACTGGGTAGCATTACAGACTGTATATAAAGATGGACAACTGATAACTAAAAATGTAAACTGTAATGATAACATTTAATATCCAGTCAAAGGTCATAATGTTGTGTAAAAGCCATTTTCTGTCCATTATTCAACACCATACTGTCAGAGTGCGCTGGTGTATTTACCTGCAGAGACCCTGTCTTCTGCCTGGATTTTCTATTTCCCTCTTGTTTTGCTGTGTTCAGGACGTCAACAGCATCGTGCATGGGTGGAACATTAAAGAACAAAGCGACTCTGGTTCACTTTGCTCCTCTGTTTTACTGCACTAGATACTCAGTGAGGTGCAGTCCCGTCTACTACAAAGTCTACTAAAAGATGGTGGATGCATCTGATTGAATTTCTGGTTCTTGTAGGTCTCAGATTCTGTCTCACTTTAGTTAAATAACGTTGCCTTAATCTTTCTGATCCAGACTTCTTCAACCCTATCTGAGCTGTGTTTTCTCTGCAAAGATCCTACAGCAAACCACAGAGCTGCAGGTGACAGGTTTTGTCCTTTTAACCAGCAAACTTCTTAAAGCTTGTACTCGTGCTTCCATCAGCAGTTCACTGTGTTAACCAACCGTATGAACATATTAGTTGAACGGGCTCTTGAAACTGCCTCTTGTTTGCTCTTGATCACTTTGAGTTTATTAGGCCCTTATCTTCAGGTCTGTGTGTCCTAACTGCACAGATAAATAAATAAAGCAAAGCATCCGGAACACAGTGTGGCGTATTCATCCAGAGCCTCCGAAGCTGTGACCTTTTCTGTGAGTGTCTCCACACAGCGCCGGGGCCCTGGCTCTTTAAGCTGGCTAATGATCCATAGAGGAGCCCTGTGGCTCAACCTCTGTAATTATACTCTCTCTCTCGCTCTGTGTCTCCAACTCGCCCTATCACTCTCCGTCAGCCTTTTCTCTCTGACACACATATTTGTGCTTCATTTTTTTTTCTCCTCTTGGTTACGCTCTTCCTCTCTTCTCTGTTTTATACCCCTTCCTATGATCCACTACTTTCTTTTATCCCTCTGTTTGTCTTTGTTTCTCTTCTCCACTCTCTCTTCTCTCTCTCAGCCTCTCATTTTTCCTCTCCATCCCTCCCTCATCCCTCTGTCTCCTGCAGATTAATTACAGTGTAATATATGCACAGCTCTCCTCCCGGGGAACCCTCCTCCACATCTACCACCCCTTCTCTTTGGCTGAATAATGGAGTTGCTCCATTCTCAGCATGGGGCAGCCCACATGGGTGGAGCAGCAGCCTCAGAGGATGTGTGCAGGAATAGATGACAATATAATGCCTGTCAAGTTTAGGTTTTTGGACAGAGAAATGTGATATACAACCAAATGATAAATGATTTCATGTATTCTTCCCATGCTCCACTAGGGTGGGAATAAGACATTTTATGAAAAAGTGTTCCTCTTCAAATGGCTATGTGACAGATATCAAATGTAGCTGCTGTCTGACATATGACTCTTGTCAAAGTGGGATGATGGTACTGGATCATCTCAAGGGAGGGACTAGGTCAAGGTGGATAGAGAGGTCAAAGAGGCAAATCAGACTACGTTCATTTCCATTTGAGCACATGGTCGCATGTCGTTTTCATGACCTAACCAGGCATACTGCCTATACAGTCACAACTAAGGTATTTACCACATAAACACAGTTGACAGTTACCTAAACTAAGCACATGAATACACAGTTAGCTTACATACCAGTACACCCCTGTTCATCTTCTCTTACCTATCACCTTCCTTCATTCTGATTCGTGCTCTCTTCACTGCAGCGTCATTATGTATTTTTGTAAATGCGTGTACACAAGAGGCCTAAAATAGATTTTTTGTGTCTTGAGCGAGGGGAAAAGACCTCAGCTCCATAACGAAGCCAATGTGGAAGTATCTTAAAACTGGGATTTAATACGTTTTGAATTCTTCCCACTCCTTTTCGAACATAACTTTTCTTATTTTTGTGCTTCCTGTTACTGTTCTTTTTATGTTTAAAATAAACTTTCAACAACAAATGTACAACTTTAAACAAATTCAATTCAAAGTACTGTACATTTTAATATCACTGCTTTCTCCTTTCATTTACATTTTCCATACCATCCAACTTTTTCTTATTTGCAGTTGCTTTGTTAAACTTGGTGAAAGTTGGACTTTTTTTTTGCACCAGACAGACAGAAGCTTCAAAGCTCCAAATGCAAATCAGTCATTATTATTCACCTGTCCTGGATTCTTGTTCTCTTTGGGGTTTGTGACCTAAACTGAACTACATCCCAACACCTGCCCCTCATTCCTTCAGTATTTTCAGCATGTGCAGCACCCTAAGGTGCAACGCTTCAAGCTACAGGGCTTTCCGTATGCCAAACACCATCAGTGACAGGAGGCTCAGGTTGGAGGCTGGAAGCTGAAGCTATAGGGTCTGTTTGAAGGATCCAATAAACTCTGTAGGTCACGGTTAACTCCAAACGAAACAAATATATGTCATTGTGTCCTTTAGTTTGTAATGTTTCCATATTATAGGTCAGTGTGCAATAGATGGTTGTTGGATTGGACTGATAGACATCCAGGCTGAAAACAACAAGACCGTGGATTTGCAGAGGCTGCAGTGTATACTTTAAGGGACTGGTTGATCTGCAGAACAATAGCTGTTTTTGACATTTTCCTTCCATTTGTTTTTTTTTTGTTTTTTTGCTTTTCTTTCTTTATTTCTCTCTAACTTGCATGAACTCCACTGTGATCACAGAGCCATGTTTGATATAGAATATTTACACTCTGAGGATGTCGTCATAGAGCACTATTCATCCAGAGCTCAACATTTTTGTATTACATAGACAGCAAGCTAACACAAGAACTGGCCACTCCGTCTGTGCTTTTTTGGGATTATGGCCTCGCACTAATTAGTTTAGTAAATCAGTATAACCAGCAGCTGTCTGGACCTGTCTGCCTTCCTTCATCCTGCGTCTTCTCTCATCACAGCAAAACACACCATTAAATGTTCAACACAATGAGGAAAGCGGCAGGAAAAGCAAAATGAGTCTTTTAATCTTTCAAGTTCTTTTTTTTTTGGCTAATAAGAAAAACACAGACCTGCGTACTAATGACTCAACCCCAATAATATTTCTGTTACACTGCAAAAGATTGTAGGACACGGTTCTGATCATTCAGAACACAGAGCTGAGGTTACGAGACAAACACAGAGACAGAGTGGAGGGACACAGTCTCTGGTCATATTTAGACGTTAGCTCTGAAATGCTGTACTTTTGTGGGGTGTGTTTGAAAGCTCCTGACAACGCTCGAGGGAAACACACTCTTTTTCCTCCGAGGCTGTTCCAGGACCAGTTCAGGGCCGTTGCCTAATCTCAACCCAATGCGTTGTGTTTCAGTCTATTTTTAACGGAGCCGCCTTCTCTGTCGCGTCAAACAGCACCGAGCAGATGAGACGGACAGGAAGTCAGATACACGAAAGGCATAGAGGATCAGGTCAGTTTTCAAAATAAAACACCCTGTGCAGACTCCTGATCATATTAAAATCACAATATCGACGTCAATAACGAACACAACGTTGACATACTAATACAAAACAATTACCAGGATGAATATATTTTTAATAACTGAGACGCAGCCACAAATATTCGATCCAAGATGTTTTGAACTCCACTTAACTGTATTAAGTTTGTACATTACAGGACAGTACAAGTTATTAAAACAGACAAAAAGAAACTATGCTACTGTGACCTATTTTATCTATGATTAAAGCACAAAAATCAAGTAAAAATGATAATACGCCGCTTCTGACCCGTTCCCGGTGTGAAATGACGCTTCGCAGAGGACGGAGCTAAACCGACATCTTACTAGTGGTGTGGTGAATAAAAGTAGAATTTAGAACATGTCCAACACCATAGATTCATTCTATTTACACTAAGGCTGTTTCAGTACCTCTGGAATTAGGATATTTATTGAGGTAATGATGCTGTTTATCTGAGTAGTGAGGTTTTATGGCGTGACAAATCAACTGCATTCACAGATACGTTCAAAACAACACCCGTACGTTCCCAACTTTCCATTTCGTCTGTCATCACTTAGCCTCTAAACTAATTTTTAAAATGTAATAACTTCAGTGAAACTCGCAAATCCTCCCCGTGTAAATATCTATGGTAGCAATCTATCTCATTTCCATGATAATAAGCTTACAGATCTATAATTTGCTAAGCTTGTCACTTTTTGCAGCGTACAAGCGCCTGCCCTGCTGCTTCCATGGAAATGAGCTGAAGGCAAAGACAAACAACCAACAGCGCCAACTTACTGTTTAGTCCGCCTGTTTTGCTGATGAAGTTGGATAAGTGCTGATTTATGCTCTGCTGAGGATTCATGGAGTCTACTTGTGCCTGGAGCTTTTTTTGGGGGGGCTGTGTGATATATCCAACGCACAGTAACTCCGACTGCAGCCCAGCCAAAGTTATGGAGACGGGAGAAGTTGATGAGCACTCTGAATTTATTTTACTTTGAATTGTGTACTTTGAACACACCTCGGCATCCTGTTTAATACAGACTCTTACAGGTCATGTTTTTGGAAGCAGGTTTTATGTTCAGTTTATTGAATTTCCCCTGTGGATTAATAAAGTTTATCTGAAACTGAATTTATCTACAGTGTTAATCATTCTCAGAGCTTTGATTAAGGGTACATCTAAAGTTTTAATATTCTGAAAAGGAAATAGCACTGTCTTTGTCAGGACAAGGATCAACTCATTGTGAGACACAGCGCCCTTTATACTGGAAAAATAGTTTGTATATAGTTTTATTGATGAGAGGAGGAGGAGACCAAGAGACGACTTGGAGATCAAACTCCACAAAACTCCTCTATTAAGAACCTTGGACAAAACATTAATGCACCTGACATTCTGCTTAATACGCAGGTTCAGAGTTCAGAGGTCACAGGTCAAGCTAAATAAACTGACACACATTCACTCTGCTGTTCACTATGCAGTAATAATGGCAAATCAGTGTTACAGCGACACATGCCAGTGGAAAAGGGAGCGTTTGCCTGATACTGACGGAGTCCGGGAGCTCAGACTTCTTGTGTTTGGGACACGAGTTCAATGTGGTGTCGAAAAATCACTGCAAATGAGGCGGTCAGAGAGTTTCTCCTCTAACTGTGCAGAATGTTCCATTACCTGATCCATTTGCTGACCGTGGTACAGGATGGATAGGGCAGGAGGCAGGGACACATCTGTGGCCACCTTGTGTGTTCAGTGACCTGTCTGAATATCTGATCAACGATGGAGACAGAGACCTACACATCAGGCTGCTCCTACTACTAACAATTCATGGCAAATGCACAAACATGGCGGCGCTGGGTTGTGGTTATGTGTCTTGACCTCTGACGGTAGTGGAAACAAGCTCTTGTGACAAACCCACTCCAGTCGATGGTGTGGCTTATCAAATAATATGTGTGGAGGTTGTGACCCTACACGCCGCCTCTGGTGTGAGGCTGTAATGTCAGAAGACACTCAGGACAACCATAACGCTGAAATAAAGACAAACAAAAACAAGCAGTCAACTGGGTATTCAAGCATCAAAAGGCTGCCTTTGACATGTTTATTGTATTTAACTCTTGTACCTGCATGACCAAAAGGTAGCTGCTACGAAGCCACAACCACCATGGAGGCCAGGAGCCAGAGGAGGCTAAACACATCCAGGTGACTTCTACAAACTAGCCTTAATGAGGATCGTTCTGGGAGCGTCACTAAGCGTGCCCACCACATTGAAATACACTGGAATTAAAAGATGTTGCTTTTATCCCCTTGATGCAGGGGCAGTATAGCAGTCAGCATGTCTATCCATCCGTCCATCATCATTTTGTTTCCAGAGCAAAACTGAAAAACCATTCAATATTTTTCACCAAACTTGTACCCTAAGTTGAGTGATGCCTTTTTCTATTTTGCAACCTCTGAACCACAAGGACACGCTACAATAAACATGTTTTGATTTTCCACAGCATCTTTCTTTGAAGTAAACTACTTGTAAACTTTATACCAGCAGTGAAGACAGGTCTGGCTCAATCCGCTATCATCCTGGAATAGGCCTAAAAACTCTCAGCGTTGTTTTACTAGTTTGAATTTCTTTAAACGAATCACACCCATCTTTGGTGAAGCTAAATGCAGGAGGCAGCGACATGCCTTTTTATAATAGTGTCGGTGGAGACGTTGTTTGGGTGGAACATTTACATGAGGAAGTGAGCCGTGGTATTAAAATGATTAAATCCATGCTTAAGAAAATGTCACATAAAAAGACACATTTTTGTCAAAACTCCCCATTTTCAGCACACAGTCAGAGCAAAAGGGATTTGAAAACACACAAATCATTGTTATTTGCTGAAATGTAAGAAAACATGGCATTAAGATGAATAAACAGCACACGTGTGACATTCATTCAGCATAATTGCAATATCAGAAACCTGGATAAATGCTGAAAAAGGGAGGGACACACACACACAGACACACAGACACACACACACACACAGACACACACACACAGACACACACACACACACAGACACAGACACAGACACACACAGACACACACACACACACACACAGACACACACACACAGACACAGACACACACACACACACAGACACAGACACAGACACACACACACACACACACACACACACACACACACAGACACACACACACACACACACA
>JAPQRN010022088.1:2648-26241 GCA_037367275.1 Coranthus polyacanthus | reverse complement strand
ATAGAACCACGTGGATCTGGATTCAGAACCGTCGTTCATCTAGACCCGATAGAACCACGTGGATCTGGATTCAGAACTGTCGTTCATCTAGACCCGATAGAACCACGTGGATCTGGATTCAGAACCGTCGTTCATCTAGACCCGATAGAACCACGTGGATCTGGATTCAGAACTGTCGTTCATCTAGACCCAATAGAACCACATGGATCTGGAGGCTCTTTTTGAAACTAAAATCAAGAGTCAATGTAATAAGATTAGCTCTTATACAAATAGTAAATAAGGGAATATTTTAGGGTTTTCAGTTCTTTCCAAAGACACACAAACATGTACAGAGTAGAGACCGACACAAACAGGACACACTGTCTGACTGTAATGTGTATGCGTTGCTATGGTTACTCACTGGCAGTCTCTGTGGGTTGGTTTGTAGTAGTAGACCGGAACAGCCGCCTCATATTTACTCTTCATCACCTCATTCCCATTCTCAGCCATGAACTAATTAAAAAAACAGACATGAAATGAGAAAAAAAATATTCACGGAAAACTGACGTCTTAGCGCAGCACTGGATGATTTTAAAAAGGTTTATTTTTATAACTGAGCTTCCTGAAACAAAATCCTCATAACTCAAGATGATAAATGGAAGAAAAACTTTTAGATAAAGACGTGCAAGGCACCAGCGTCATTTATTATCTCCTTGGCGTGAATCTTCTGCACCGTTTCAAGAGCATTGGAAACACTGCGCTGTGCAAAAAGGTGGTGTTGTCACATTTATTACAACTGATAGAGTTATTTATTCACAAGGTCTGGAAAGTTTTCAGCGTTTCACTGAGAAGGTATTTAATGATATTGTGGTCCTTTCGTGACATCTAAAGCGCTGTTCTTAAGGGTTTACGGTACCGCAGCTCGTTTTATTCCAAGACAATTGAGAAACTGAATGGCAGCACATCAATGGGTTCATTCATGTTTTAAACCAACGTTCTGCACCAGCATCTGCACAAACGATGATAAAAGTATTTATTTCGTCTTTGGTTATATTTCACCAAGTTCTAAGAAATGGTTTAAAAATCCTAATAATTCATGTAAAAAGAATCTGCTTTCATTTATTCTTTGTCATTCAATACATCTATTTTTGAAACTGACAGCACATTTTTTCACATTTACCATCAATTGAAAGTAGCTGCATTAAAGCAGGTGTTTCGTTAAGAAGAGTTCAGTGTCTTCTGGATCTAAGAAGCTACTATTCAGATCATTATTTTCCATCTCATTTGAGGTAAACGCACAGACAGAAGAGGAGGCAGGCTGTCAGAGTCAGGTATGAAGTGTCCAGTTCCCTCACTTCATCATCATAAAACTTCACGAACTTCAACAAACCTGGTGAGTTCTGCGGACTCACCTGCAACTCGTGGTCCTCCCAGTGGGAAAGGCTCAGAGATTTGACCTTGCTGATGTCGGGGATGTTGCGGTGGATTCCAGAACAGGCCAAACAGATGAACACCCCCAGAGTGCACGAACCCCACCCAGGATCTGCAGAGAGGACGACGGGCAGAATGAACAAAGGGAGAGGATAAATGATACGAGTGGGAAAGACTTAGTGGATGTGGAGGGATCTATACTGGGATCGTCGATGAAGAGTTGGAGTTAAGGTTGGAAGGAAGGGGGAGAACAGAAGAGTGACCACACCTGTGACCAGACTTAAAGACTGGCCAACGAAAAGGGAGGCTTTTGATCCCATTCAGCCACAAGTACGGACGGGAATTTATACCATTATCAATTCTGGTTTTCAGTCTGATTCTTCATCGATTCCCTTATTGATTCCTGATCAATCCTCTGTGTGAGGGAAAAGTAGGCTATAAACCCCAACGGTTTCCTTATCTCTGAGTCTGGACACAGTCATCATCTAAAGTGGATGAAATGGGGAGATATTTGCACGCTATTCTTTTTTCATTTTGGTTTTCTTAGTCAAAGAAACAGTAGTGGCTGCAGATCCGTTGCAAGATGCAGGTCAGAGCGTCTAGAGCAACATGAAGCAACATGAAAACCCACAAAGTGTTCATGTCAATCCCTGTAATTAAACACGCCGTCCTTTGTTGTCTACTTAGTGACTTAAAGGTATATTTAATGTAAATGTGTTTATTTGGAACATTTTGTTTAACAAAGTCAGAAAACAATGTTTAAAGTCCAGCCTGATGTTGATTTCTACATAAAAGAATGATCCCAGTCTCTTCCATATGATGATGAATAGAGCTTATTGATGAAACGCTGGTATCGGATCAGTACTTGGTGTCAGCTGATACCCAAAGCCTGAACATCGGTGTTGGATCAGTGCATCCCTACTGAAGTGCCAGATACATGTCATTCTTGAAGATTTTCTACTTTTCCAAGGTATCTGCAATTTTTTGTTTTCACTGCAAAATCTATCTTGCCGGTGTTTCTAGCATCGTACAGACATTAAAACCGTTCCTTGGTGAAATGACACCATGCTTTGGATTCTTTGGTCAGTGACTCCTTCTGGTTGTAAGATTCAAGCAGAGCAGACGCATGAGTTTGAAAACAAGATGGAAAAAAAAGTGGGCATCGATAACAGCAGTTGATAAGATCTAAGTCATATGATGCTTGAATGTGTTGAACTGGTTCTCGATTCCCGTCCCGGATCACCAGGGTATCGGTGAGCTTCAGCACTCCTGTTGGACCACGGGGTCTGCTTCAGGTGGGATGGGCTTTATTAAATACCAGTAGGACAAAAAGTATCAAACTTTAACATATTTTATCCATGTTGCTTCTCAAAATGACCTTTTGAGACCTGGGTTTGCTTGAGGGATTAGTTTGTACATGGATGCGTAGTCCGACCACAGCTGTTTTGAACTCGATGAAAAACCTGTCGACACTGAGAGGAGAGAGACGCATTGTTCAAATGGGAACACATTTTCAAAACCATCTTTCCTCCAGCTCTCACAAGCCTGCACACACAAAAATGCTGTAATTAGTTTTGCAGTCAACAAAAAAAAAGGGGCTGAGAGAGAAGTTAAAATCCTTGGAAAGTTACGAAAAATGTCAGAGGTTTTATAAGTCATTGGACGCTTTGATACTTGAAAGACTGACTCTTTTATCCCATTTAAACCTGGCACTGGTCTGTGTCTGGAAAACGAAAAACATGTTAACACCAGGCGTAAATGCATGAATAACACCTAGGGATTGGATCGGTCAGACCACATTTGAAGGCGGTCAGGCTTGAACTGTGATTTCAGCCAAAAACAGCCACAACCAAAATATCTCCTCATTCTGTCTTTTATTGCTTAGCACATCTTTTGGCCACAGTCAAGAAGGAAGTTTAACAGGACCTTTAAGTCACTCAGGACCATTGTGTGGATACTAAATGTTTCAAAATGCATCTAAATACACACCTTCCTTCTGCAGCTCGGTCCCAATCAAAAGACTGAATATAAATATAGATGAACCTGACAAGAAAAGAGAAGACACTTTTCCACACTTCTGAGGAAATACACAGCATATATAACCCTCTACCTGTCTGAAAACACCTGTGATTAAACAAAGTCTGCGTCACGGGGTAGATTCTCTACAGCCTGAAAACCTCAGAGTCCACAGAAATGGGTAGAATTCTTGTTCTTCTCAGACCACGTGAATGACAACACGCTTGATTTTTGCCCAAACTAGCACTGCAGCGATCATTAAACAGGGATCATCAAAACACCAAATGAAGGAATGTCTTTTTGTTAGAAAGGTGTTCATCCTTCGAGTAGAATCCACAGAATGTCGAGTCAATGCCAAGGCCGACTGAAGGACCAACATCCTACGAAGACACCACATCTGTCAGGATTCATCGATTAGTACCGGACTCTTAAATTAATCAACAACTATTTTGATGAGCGATAATTCTCTAATTCCAGATTCTTAAATTTGAAATCTTTTCCTCCTCTATGACAGGAAACAAGACAAGACATTTGAGGACGTCTTTGGACACTTTCACCATTTTCTGCCCAAACAATCAAACGATTAACAGAGAAAATAATGGACAGATTAATCAGCGAAGAAAACAGACATTAGTTGCAGCCGTGCATCTGTCTTATCTACAGGACCTGGCACACGTCGTACAATTTGAACTAAACACCAAAGTGTGAGCTTTGATACAGATACAGTTTGTTTGAGCTGTGAGAGCACAGTTCATTCTGTTCTCGGCTGATTTATTCCAAGCCCTAATATTTGCAACGTCAATGTTTCACAATAGGATGAAAGAGCTGAAAAAAGGAACCAGCCCGCACATGCTTATGCCAACACGCCGAAATGAACAAATGTTTGATGGAGAGGAACACAGGAGATGTGACCAGAGGTGTGGAAACAGCTGCTCCAGCACACCTCCTTAGTAAACAGTAGTAGAGGGAAGTATGTGCAGCTCTCCTAAACATTTCCAAGATGAAGAGATAAAGACTTTTAGTGGCGGTGATACCTTCACGGGTCCACTTTTCACTGGGACTTTTGTCATGAATGTTTTAGAGGGTGTACATCACTCCAAAATGTACTTCAAGTTTCTTCAGACCAGCTTCACACT
This sequence comes from Coranthus polyacanthus, assembly GCA_037367275.1. Lineage (NCBI taxonomy): Eukaryota > Metazoa > Chordata > Actinopteri > Kurtiformes > Apogonidae > Coranthus > Coranthus polyacanthus. The sequence goes on along the minus strand of JAPQRN010022088.1, from coordinate 21,679 downwards.
GTCTTCTACAGCTGGGCTAAAAGCAGTGAATGAGGGTGTGTGCAAGCCCCACACTGCGTGCCAAAACTTGTTGGACGTTTCTTGCATTTTTCTTCTTGTGGAATCTCAACTACACCAGAACTAGGCTGGAAGTCTTCACCTACACTTTACACACTCCTGCTTAGCTCCTCCCTCTGACTTCTAAGGCCACATTGTGATCCATTTAAGGTCAAAATAATAAAAGGTAGAAAAGCAATGCGGGTTAATGTTATTTCTTTGAGAAGTTTGGTTTGTTTGTCCTGAGGGATCGGACGTTTTGCGTGGCTCAGGTAAAATGTTCCGCACGGGATTTACCCCAAAGTCCGATTTCAACGTTCAGAACTTTTACAGGTAATTATCAGAAGTAAGATTCGAACTTACCCGGCGCGCCGCAGTCTGCACAAGTGTCATTTCCAGGCTTTTGCAGGATCTCCCTCAGCGCCCGGGCTGCTCTGCTGTTTGCCGACATGTCAGTGTGCGGATCGGTTAATCCTCCACTTTACCAGAGAGAAAGGGTGGGTTGGGGGCGCAGTCGAGCCACGGAGACCAAGCAAGGTGTGTCTCCTCAGGTTTCAACTCCTCCAAAGTCCTATCTAACGTGATGCGGGCAAGTACGCACAGGTACGAGCCCTCAGTCAGCACGGACGAGGTGTGCCTCCGAGGAAACACACGTTTTCATCCAGTTCTCACGGAAACATTTCTCTGTCCTCTTCTGTGGTGTTGACCAACCTGCTCTGGTGAAACTTGAGTGTTTCTGGAATAAGAGATCCTCGGTTCTGAAGAGCGGAGGGTGCGCCACGTACTGGACGTGAAACCAATAGGAAGTAAAGTGGAGACATTGTACAAACGTGCGTTTCCGCATAACTGCAGCTTAGGTCACTTTGCACATTGCACCGGCGCCACATGTGAAGCACCAGGCCTTAAAGGCAGCATTTACTGTATATACAGGACTGCATACCTTTAAAGAATCAAAGTCAGGTTACAGACTGAACTAGAAAAATGCAACTTCACTTTTTTTGTCACATCATCCGTTCACATCAGTGCAGCCATGTTACTGTGGTTATTTCATTTCATGTGTTTAACTTCGTCATATATACAGAGAAAGTATATATGTGATAATAATATATCACCTTATGGTCAACATTATATTGAAGGCTGTTCGAGGCTGTTTAATATTTACACTATATAGCATTGAGTACAAAGTTGTTCCACATCATGCAGATGCACCTCATACCATTTAGAAAACTGACAAGGAAGTATTAGAGCCCAGTGTGAGGTTTTGAGGTATTTTACCCCATGTGAATAACCTGAACCTGGACTCACTTCTCATATTACTGTATTGTCTGTGGTTTATGTGGATTCTGCTCAACATCATCTAACCTGCTCAGGAGTGGAGTTTCATGGTTAATGTATCGCCCCCTGGCTCGAGTTAAGGGGAATCTTATTCTTAATCTTAACATTACAAAAGGATTATTTAGACGAAAGTGTGCATCCATCTTTTTAGCAACAGTCTGCAGAAGGCCATGTCACGTGAGATGTTGTAGAAAGCAATTGAAACGAATAAGAAATAAGAACAAGTGCCTCAAAATGATTCTTTTTTTATTGTTAAGGTGGCTTTACCACAGAATCCCTTGGAGTAGTTTTATGTTTGGTCAGTAGGTGGCAACAGTTCACCACCCTTAACTCCGTTCCACCGGGTTTAGTTTTCTATAATCTAAGCATGGCTGTCAGTGCTGTGCCATCGAAAATATATCTGTCTTTCGAGCAAATATCACACACTCACTATGACGCTGAGGACCTGAACAATACACAGGCTGATAGGAGGGAACTCAGCATGATGGTGGTAATACAAAGCAGCAGCTAAACAAGATTTGTATTGGAAAGAAAATGATATTCTGTGGAAATATAACACAAACCATATTCTATCTCTGAAGTGACTTCCCTTCTGCCTGAGCATTCACTACTCTGATGTGGATGCCTAAGTGAGACAGATAGCAGTTATACTGCTTTGACAGCCAGCGCGTAACCAGGGTTTGATGTCATTTTGCAGAACTGGATTTCCCCTGTGACAGCAAAAGGGTAATGCTCCGTTACCAAGCTCATTTGTCAACACCAATCCAACAGACTGTGGCTTGTCTATTCTCTCCCACTACGGTCCCTAAATCTTCTTTTCCTCTCTGCCAATTTTGGAGTTGGATGGCGACGCTAACAAGTGTCAAGCCGCGAGTTGGTGACACCTAATTGAACGAGGTTAAAGTCTGTGCGTTTGAGAGAGAAACTGAGAGGACGAGGTAGCGCCTCATTCCCCCCTTTCACTCTGGATGTGTTGACATCAGACAAGTCAGTTTTACAGACGGAAATGACTACACAAACAACACTAATTCATTTATAGTTGCTTCAGCGTGGCTCGTCAGGCTACTTCGTTGTTCTCTTTTCTACTCATTTCCACGTGTTTGTCATTGAACTCGGCGTTTGTGTGTCTTTGAAAGTGAACGTCGCCAAATTATTTTGTAGCAAAATGACAAAGAAATCACAGAACCCTTGTTTTGACGGGGTGATGAGTGGTTGCATATCTCATTTTATTTGCAACAACAATTTGGAGCTAAAAAAATGCACACTGGATCTCGTCTCTGTCTCTGTGTACGATGATTTATATGCACGCAGTCGGTGGCATTTTGAAGCACGCTGGGTATGACAGGGACTAAATGGCACCAAGTCCAGACCATTAGTATGTGTCTTGCTGGGTGCGTCTGACATATCATGCCCTGTCTGTGGCCCTGCCTTTGAGTCTGGCCTCACAGTCTGTTATGTGATATATAGCCATAAGTTGTACAACAAAGTTTAAATCAATCAACTGGGCGTGTTAAATGGTTGAAAACTGTTCTTTCAAATAAATTCTTCATGTCTGACATCAGTTCTGAATATAAAGATGAAAGGCACCAACAACAACAACAACAACAACAACAACAACACAAATTCATCCAGACGGACACAAACTGGGAGCAATCAGGACCATCCACCAGCAGACACAAACTGTATCAGCAGATATAAAGGGCTTAGGCACAAATAAACACACATCAAACAGGCTTTGAAAACCTGGTTCCACTGACTGGGCTCTCATTAAAACACATGGCGTTTTGTCCAGGGCCTGTGTGTCCGAGCAGACCTTAACACTTTGCAATGTGGAACAATCCACTACAATCAAACTCCAGACGGCCTCATTCATTTAGTCAGGGGCTCAATTTGGGGTTTAGTCCGACCGTAGAAAAGAGAACAGAGTAAACAAGCAGTATAAAATCACAAACAACAGCAGAGACTTTTGATCTAAGCTTTTAAAGGAGACAGTTCAAATCCACAAAAAGGCCAAAGACATTTAGAATCATGTGATTGATTTCTGTGCTCTTTCAAACTACTTCTGAGCTGTGGATTATTGTCACTTTTCTTAGAAACAAGGATCGTAAGTTCAACCAGATAACATCCTTGCATCATAAAATCTTCATGCATCTCTCGCCAAAAATGTGTTTTTCTGAGGTTACGATGACCTTGACCTTTGACCTCTGGCCACTAAAATCTAATCAGTTCATCCTTGCGTCCAAGTGCAAGGTCGTGCAAAATTGCGCGTCATTCTGTCAAACCATTCCTGAGATATTAGGTTTTACATGCAAAACCGATGGACGGACGAACGGACACGGCTTCTTATAGAGACGCAAACGTGGACGCATCTAGAAACAACAGCACAGAGAAAAAGAAATCCATACGAATGAAAGAGAGTCTGGTAAAGAGTACGAGATTAAAAGAAGGACAGAAAGGAGGGAAGACAGAGAGGAAACGAGAAGATGACGAGCATTAAGGCAGAGAGACGCAACAGACAGAAACAAAGGAGGAACAACGGCAGAGACGAAGGAGGAGAGAGGCTGTAACGCAACGAACCAGAGTGAGACGGTGAAGAAAGAAACGAGTGAGAGAGACAACGAAAGCGGAAGAGAACATATTACTCGTGGCAGAGTCTGTCATGGAGTTAATGGGGTTTTGCCACTTCCTATCATCCCGGTGGCTTTTGAACCGTGGCCTTTGCATACAGAAAGATCATTAACTCTCGGCTCTGCCTTCTCCAGGGGCCTCGTCTTCCTCGTCTACGCCACGACTCGGCAGCAACAGCCCAGTGTCCGCCGCCTCCCTCCCCGCCGCAATTTACACTGCACTGGACATTTATGTAAAAACACAACCCATGTTAGCAGCATAAATCACAAAGTCACTGGAACAGATAGACTAAAGAAACATTTTAATTGGGATGTTGCAGATTCCCTTTATTAACAGCAATGAAAATAAGTTTGTTGTGGCGTTGAATTCCCTCGGTTCAGAGCAGATGCAGAATACAGTGAAAATACAAAGACAAAGTGAAGTACTGTAGCATAGGTATGGGAGAGGTTACCAGGTAGGGTAGGGCGCCAGACTGGACCAAGTTAATTATACTTAACTTCTCAAATTTCTAAAAGAGAGAGAACTTCACCGGCTGCAAAACTTCAAAATGAAATGTAAAGATGTAAGATTAACACAAACACACAAAATAATATCATTCAATTCATTGGATTGTACTGACAATTTTGAGAATAAAGTCATAATATTACGGGAATAAAGTTGGAGTTTTATCCGTTTGAAATTTCTTAATTAATTGAAATAAAGAAATAAGGAAATCATCAAATAACAAAACAGTTCTTAAATCAAACCTGCTGCGTTTGGGTCTGCTATTAAAAGTGTTTTTCTCAAAATATTACGACTTCATCCTCATAGTCTTTAGACTTTTAATATCATGTTATGATGAGTTTTTCAAAATCTTACAAATTTATTGTCCTAATATTTTGACTGTACATAATATTAGGACATATATATATATATTTTGACTTTTAATTACAAAATTAGATTTTGTTGTTGTCTTCACCTTTTAATATTACAACATTATTCTCGTAATATTGTGAGTTTTTCTCAAAATGTTTTGTCTCTCGGCTGGCCCGGGAACGCCTCGGGATCCCACCAGAAGAGCTGGACGAGGTGTCTGGGGAAGTCTGGGCTTCCCGGCTTAGACTGCTGCCCCCGCGACCCGGATACGCGGTAGATGATGGATGTTTTGACTTTATTCTTGAACTATCCACATCAGATTTCAGAAGTTCAGAGTTTAGTTTGTGTCCTAAAGTCCAGTATTTAGTATGTATTGTTGTTTTTATGTGTTTTTATGTGTTCGCTGCATTTGTGTTTTCAGGACGCCCCTCGAAAATGAGACGCTACTTCTCTCTATCCTCAGTAAATTCAATGAAATTCAGATCAGTAACAACTGACGGACGGATGAAGTTATTCACTGTCAGATTATGAAGCATTTACTTGCTAAAGAGCCACGTATATACTGTATCTCAAGTGCCTACACCCAAAAGGTCCATCAACAATCATATTACGCAACAGTTTCAAGGTCAGAATGAATGTATTATTTATCAAGGTCTGCTTCACATTCATGCAGGTGGAAGTACTCAAAAATGAAAGCTGCAACCCCAATTTATTCACCTACATTACAGGTTAGAGGTAAACGCCTCACTCACTGCCAGATCCACGGCATCTTCCTCCTGAGGACAGTTATATCTTGACCAGCTTAAACTCCAGGATGGCTGATATTATAAGCAGCTAATGTAGCAATAAGCTCTGGGTCAGGGGCTGAACCTCAGAGCTGTTTATGCTGAGCAGAGCAAAGCAGCGACGGGGATGGAAAGGGGGGGGGATACCTGCTGGGCAATCAGGTGGATAAATCCTCAGTCAGAGAGTGGAGATGTGCATGAGGAGGAGGAGGAGGAGGAGGAGGACCAGGGCCAGAGGGAGGTCAGTGTCATACATCCCTCCCTTCACCTCCCCTCCACGCTCCAGCGGTTTCACGTCATACTGCGGTGATCATAACCTGAACCCAGCTGCATGTGTGTTTACGTGTGTGATTCTGAACCTGATATTTCAGAGTCAGATAAGCCTCCCCTGTCTTCTTATCTGAGCTCTAAATTGATTAAAAAGACAACTTTCATGTTTACACAATCAAACACCTCGCCTCTAGTCAGACAGGAGAAGAATTAGACACAACAAACAAGCGCTACAACCAACGCTAGATGTGTCGCCCTCCACATGTTTCTGTCAAGAGCTGGTGGGCACAAAAACAGCTAAAACACAACACATATTATGCAAGATGAGATTTTGTGCAGTGGAGATGCAGTATAGTACAAATATGAGGAATTCAACCCTCAACCTCAGGCCACATTGTGCTATTTATCCATTTTAGACAGAAAATATCTTAGGTTTGCACCTGATTGTCTCATTTGTGAGAGACGGTTGATGTTAAGGTGAATTAGACTTAGATTTCCGCAGTCATCAAGTTTATCGACAGCCACACTTTGCAACATGGATCTAATAAACTCGACTCATATGTAGACTCTGCGATCATAAAATCTACTGAAGAATGAAATGTCATCAGTGTACGTCGTCTATCTGCACCACTAGCTGTTAACAATGATGCTAAGCTAATGATCGCGCTGTTACAATAGTGGTGTTTATGTGTACGGAAAAAAATCCCAATTTGAGGAGGAGGAGGAAAATGTGGGCTCGGGAAAAGAGTTCAACTTGGGATAACGCACATAAACGTACATGTCGCGTTGATCAATATGTCGCTTCACGCTGCGTTCCTATTGGTTGTTAAGTAGACGTAGGTTGTAACAGCAGTTCACCCTATATTTCTGACACTGTTAGATTTTTGTTTGATATTCATGGAAAACCGACCAGTGTCTTAGATTTAGAAATCATTGTACAGGAAACTCATCCAAAAACGGCCGGGCTAATTCTGTTTTATTAGTAGATAAGATGTAGACAAACTTTCACCAATCCTAAACCTTCCATCTCTTGTCTGACGAATGACTCAACACAGGCTGCATCATATTCATCGCATCCTCAAATACAGTTGCAGCAGCAAAGTCAAGTGCCATCTTTACCAGACACTGTGCAATTACTTCCATCGTTGACATCTCCTTTGTAAGATCACAAACACTGCCCTCAACACGTACCCATATAGATTTCCATGCCGTATGGTTTCCTCCTTCTGTGTACATGCGTACTCTCTGTAAACACAAATTTCTCTTTTATCATTGATCATTCCACTTTGATGGATTGCGTGTAGAAGGTCACGGCACACGGATCACTGTGCATGTTCACGCCATGCTCCTTGGTTGGAATAATGGATGGCCTCTGTTTATGGAGGCTTTGACCAACATGTTTCTAGTTATGTGCCTGCGAGATGGCAACGTTGGAGAAGGATCACAACCGTCTATTTCTCATGCTTTGTGTGCACTAATATGTAGGCCACATGAGCTCATCCTGGCAGCGCTGCTACGTGGAAATGATTAATGAAGTAAATGAATGTCATACGTTTGATACACGACGCATGCTGAGAAATCCTGCAGCGCACATGAAAGTCAAGGTTAACTCATGTCATGTTGCATGTAGGCAAGTAGTTTAAATGCTGATGCTGACGGTAGATCAAGTCCCAGACGTGGTGGAAACACGGTGATGTCTGTCCTACTTGCAGCAGCGACAGTCCCTTTCACACATACTCTCTCGCAGACGACCATATGTCACCGTCAGCTCCGCGCAGCGTGGAGGCTCTGTCTTGTGTCAGCACCCGCGAGGCCACAAGTGTCAGGGACGATGGCAGGAAGCAGTTCGTCGAGCCAGGAGCTGCCCTGTAATTACAGTGTGAAGAAAGGTGGGAAGTAAGTAATAGGCGAGCAGTGAGAGTGATTTATTTGAAGTAACATTTAATGACAAAGCACAGAGATAGAGGGTGGAAGCAGGTAACCCGGGCCAGATGTGGGAATAAATATATCAAAAAGTATAGTGTTACAAATTACATATAGTTGCTCCTAAAATGTATCTACATTTATCAAGACAACAGCTAAATGACAGTTAAAAAAAAAAAGATTAAAAAATACATTTAATTGAAATACTGCCCATAAATTGACGCTAGAACAATCCTTGACGAAGTGTATTTGAACTGATTGGTTTGGTCCGAGGTTGTTACCGTTGACGCCGTTGGAGTTAAAATGAACGATGAGGACGTTGACGAGTCAAATACTACTTCTTCACCAATAAGGTTGACATATTCTTAAAAAAATTAACCAGTGAGAGTAATATATCATTAAATATTGCATTGATGTCCTGTTTCAGACACACATTGTTCTAGTTGAATATACAGTATTTTTACATCAAAAACACTTGAGTTGCTGGTCCATTAATATAGAAGATATATATAAAAACAAAGACTTACACAAGCTAAATTAACATTTAGACGTAATAACAGAGACTGGCTGCTGTGTCGAGTCTTCAGGTTTTCAGATAATCAGCCAGAAACCGCGGCGACAGAAACATGAAGAGTGAAAGGTTTAGACAAACCCTGTGTATTATCTATAAGATGGATTCTAATATGCAATTCAAGGCTTTTTTCTGACCTCTCCATGTACTCTTATCACCATCTGCTGCATTATACAAACATAGAGTTTCTTCTCACGATGGAAGCTGTGGCCTCGGGTTTCCACCTGAGGGTTAACAGCTGAATTCAGCGTGAATGAAAACTGAATCATTCAGCCAGTGTTAAAGACATAAAAATATACTTTATTTTACTTCATTGTTGAGGGAGTTTATTTTAGTCAGATTTTGAGAAAGAAGGATGACATATTTGGTTGTTCTACATCAGGGGTGTCTTTGTCTGAAGAAATACAGAACGTTTTATAACCGTAGTAACATTTATTCACACAGCTGATCTCAAAGCAAATGAACAACCATCTTTTGTATGAAATGTACAAAATGTCGATATTCAACTCTTACATTTTGTATCACAACATCTAGACTGTTCAGTCAGTCCAGTTTATTCACAAACAAATGAAATATATATCAGTGATAAAATATAAAGGTGATTTGTGAAAAGGGAGAAGCTGTGTAGAGCTTGAAACCAGACACCAAGAAACATATACAGTTACACATGTAGGTTTGAAAAATAGTGGTAGCTTTTTGAACCCTGGTTGGTTTGAGCAGGAACGTTACTGTGGAGTCTGGTGAAGTGATCTCGACGTTACAGACTGACATGCTCGTACTGCAACTTAGAATACTTCTTCACACACCCTGACAATAGTACATTTGTTTATTGGTCTGGTTATTTTCCACAGTATTGTCAAATCTGTGCCACTGTTTAATGTTACAGCGTCACTGACTTTATGACAATGTGTTACTGGCGTCTAAGAAATTAACATAAAGGGGAAACTGATTGTGTTGTTCTGCTTCTCAGACCCCTGCTCTAGATCTGTAAAAGCACTTTGTACTTTGTTTGAAAAAGTGCTCTTTAAATAAAGATTATAAAGATTGTTATTATTACTGTAAACATTCGGGACCAGGGACACGACGTACGCGACGTACGCGACGTAGAACTTCCTCCCATTTACCAAAACTATACAATAAAATGATGGATACAATTTTGGAAATAATAAAAAATTTACATAAAAGACATAATTCCAACAAGCACTGAAGTCCTAGGAGGCAATTACTCAACTGTGATTTAATTATATTTATATAGAAATATTCACATTTTGCTAATTTACTAAGTTATAAAACTATATATCGAGTTCATCAGCAGGTTTGTGCAGTTTGTCAGTTACATGTTGAGAGATGAACAATACAAATGTAGCTTTAATCTCATATCATGTAAATGATTTATTAAATATAATTTTCACCATTACGACAACAACTTTATGACTGTATTACCGTAAAAGGAGGAGAATGTATCGTTGTTCATCAAAATCATCACATTCATGTTTATCCAGTTTTTTCTTTTGTTAAAACATCCAAAAGCAGCACAAAAATCTGGCTTTTTAGACCATTTCAGCTTTTTCCCTTTAGGTTTTTTGAATAGTCACCGTGCATTTTATCACGATTCTAGGCCGATATCATTGCAATATTTAGGGATTAGTTTTGTTTTTTTAAAGAGAACAGAGAGTTTTTTCTGGTTCCATAGTTACCGCTTCAGTCGCAGAGAATGAGGGGAAAAGATATAAAGTTGAAGTTATTTTAAAAAACTAAAAGAAAACATTTGCGTCTCGTTTGTGTAGACACTCAAGTCCATCCAGCCTTTAATTAAGTCAATATAGCGTAACATTAACAGTAGAATGTTTCTAAGATGCTTCAAAAAAGGGAGAAAAATCTCAAACACTCACACAAGAAAGTACAAGCGTGTAGGGTTTTTGAGGAGGCTCTTATAAGATATGACGTAACCACAAAGTCTACACATAACGGCTATAAATGTGTATGTGTGACCTTTCTTTTAAGCAATGATAATAATAGGAAGACATGAAAATAATAGGCAGACGTGGGTGTGAACAATCCGTGGCTGCGGTGGTATCGATTGCAAAAACAGGCAGAGATGGTGGCAAATATGAGTGGGTGTTCAATTTTTATTATGTTTAGAAATATCCGAAGATTTGATTCATTAAAATTACACACAGAGCCAAATTGTATTTCTCAACTGGTTGATGAAATAAGCATTGATCAGGAACGACCTGCTGAGTCCACTCAGCTCCAGGCAGTGACACCTGGTGGTAACTCTTCATCCGCCGACGCCTCGGGTACTGTCTGCAACCTCACGGAGGAGTTCTGCAGTAAATACAGCCTGGGTATTTCAGAAACCCTTCTTTTCAGAGTACCCTCATTACTGCCTACTTACCCGGTAATTTATAGTAGATTGTTGGCCAATTACCACAGAGAAACTACAGCAAGAAGTAAGAAAATCCTCCACTATTACCACCATCAACTCAACTATTGTCTAGAAAAGTAACTCGTATCTAGAACTCGAAGGGTACTTGGAGAACGCAGACCCATTGTCCACCCCTCTTCTAGTATCACAATACCATTAAACCACAGACAAACCACAAATTGTGACCTCTGGTTCCTCTTTTTCATCAGTTCATCAGATGCCACTGGTTGGTTCAGCTGACCGTTACCACGGTAACGGAGATCTGACGGAAGTGACGTTATTATGGAGACAGACATAGATTCACGCCCTGAGCAGATCCGTTCTATTTACACAAACGTATGTTGAACGTTAGAATAGATATTTTGTGTGTAGTACGTCGTATGAGATTTCAGACTCTTACTGTTCTTCTCCAACGTCAAAGAGAGAGAAAAACAACCAGTTAACGCCGTCAGATATGACTGCATAGAAACTACGTTGTAGTTATCCAAGGCTCGTGTTGGAAACAGCCCAAGTTTCAATATGTACTAAATATACTGTATATATTAGAGACTTTTTTAAAAAAAAACAACCCACAAAACGGTGTTTCCTTGTTTTCAGTGGCCATTGTTGAGGATGAGATGAAGCCTCTTCTCCAAAATGTAAAGACCAAAGACGTCCTTCTGGTTTAATAGTTAATTAATCACATTTAACTGGTAACAAGCTGTAACAGGTCACAGCTACCTACTGGAGTTGATGGTGGAAATAGTGAAGGTTTTTCTCAGTATTTCAGCTGCAGTCTCTCTTTACTTACCTACTTAGTTACTAGTGGTTGTAATTACTAAACAATATATCATTTATCACATATTTACCAGATAAAGATTAATTATGAGAATGTAAAAGGAAGCATTAGGTGAATTTATATCTATTTCATAGTAAGTAGTTTATCATGGTAAATATCCCTTTCATAGTGTTATTACAGGAACAACTCTCTAAATTCCTGTTTATTTTCCATTTTGTGTTTAGAAGCTGCATGAATCCAGAAGAATAAAAAAGGCATAAATGCCCCACGGTGTAGTTAAAGCAGCCACATTACAGTTAAAGTCTCCACAGAAACGTCCGGTTCAGCATCGGTTACTGTTTCTGTCCAGCTACACGCTTCCCTAGAAAATGAGATGTTTTCTTTTCCAGATAAACCAGCGTCCCCGCGGTGCTACAGCGCTGATCCTCTACAGCTCTAATCATCTGTCCGATTTTCCCTCCTCACATTTTCTTCTCTGCTCCACTGCTTCTCATTTCGCTCCCCTGTCGGTTAAACGTGGCTCCGTTTCTCCATTGTGTTGTCTATTCCTTTGTTGTACTGTCACCATCATGTCGTCTGCAGCGAATGTTTGGAGAATGGTAATTAAAAGCCGTGGTAATTTGTGTTTGTGTTGAATTTGAGAAGAAAGATTTTTATACTTTTAAGAGTGTGGAAGTTGTTTAAAAAGGTGTAGTTTGTGAATTCATCGAGTGTCTGACCTGAAGAGACGGAGGAAATGATGAGGACTGCATTTGTAAGAGACTGAGGAATGGAGAAAGTTTAGGTATTATGTTTAAATGAATGAATTAAATGGGATTCTTCAACCTTGGCGGATGTTTTCAAGCCTGTAGGATGTTTAAAGAAAGAGACTATTAGCAATTAATTCATTTATTTATCATCATGTATTTATTTTATTATTGTGTTTTCTGTTAATGTAATTGCCTCGTGCGGTGCAATGGATGAGTTTTGTTGTGCTGTACATTCTTTTTTTGAAGGAATAAAAAGGGCTGTTTTGATCAGAATTAGATTTACTTTATGCTGTAGGTTTATTGTCTAGGAGACACACATGAGTCTGCAGTTTTGTGTCTGCTTTTATTTGGCTTCGCAGAAGATACAGAAACAGAGTCTGCATTAATATCTGATGAGAGATAAATCTTATGTGTGTTTATGTGAGTGTGCGCTACGTTTACTTGCAACAGTTTGACATTTGAGTGAGAAAGGAAGATCAAACTGTGCTCTGCTTGGGTAGCATCTGTTTCCTCCACCTACCGCAGATTGTGTGTGCGTTTATTCCCTGTTATCACTCTTTATTTACCGGTGTGAACATGATTCTTGAAAAACATAATACCCTATAGTGAAAGTTATGGACTATTTATATGATTAGAATTTACTGAAATAAGTAAAGTAAGTCCTGGGTGATAGGGAGTAAGTTGCACATGACCATAAGCGTTGGGCCTCCTGCAGCTCACGAGTGGGTCGTCCAGAATGTGGAAAGTTGGCGGTTTGGTTGCCAGGCCCGGTCCAAATGTCCAAGTGTCCTTGTGCAAGACACTGACCCCCAAGATGCACCCTGTGGCTGTGAGACTGTGTGTGTGAATGGGTATAAGGGGTGTAGTGGTTACCCTCACAGCAAAGCGGTCCTGGGCCGATAACGGATAACATTTAAGAGCCGTTAAGAGTGTGGAGTTTGCATGAGTCTTCCCGTGTCCTCCATGGATGCTGTCCCACAGTGGGTGAAGGACAATCCCTCAGCGCATCAGCCTCTCTACATCCACATCTTATCCTGGCCTCATTTGCAGGTTCATAGGTTAACTGGTCGCTCTAATTTGTCCCTAATGGCAGAGTGAATAGAACCGGTGACCTGTTCAGTCAGAAGGACTCCCTGTAAAGGACTAAGCAGTTACAGAAAATGGATGGATGTTACAACCCCTGAAGTTTCAGCACTAAACGTACCTGAGTGCACTACATTAACAGAGTGAAGTTGTTGTACTAGGACAGGGGTCAGGACAGAGCTGAGTTTGACCTGAAAGAGAAGAAAAAAATCTGTCTGGAGCCGCGAAAAAAACACCTTCTATGTTTTACCACAGGTTAGTTACCCAGCGGTAGCCTATTTATGATTATTTGGTTGTTAAACGTTGCATTTCCATTACAATAACGCATTGTTTGGTGTATTTATGCTTTTTATGCTTTTTATCGGGGTGAACAATGGCCTACGACCAGCAAAATGTTCAAATCTAATTGTTATTCATTTCAACATGTTCCTTGTGTTTTTTGGACAAAGTCACAGGGAGTCACTGGAGAGAGGCTGAAGAGCCACATCTGTACCAGGACCACTAGGACCCACCACTACAACACATCTTCAGGCTTAAGACCTGCCACGTGTCCAGATGGTCACATGGGAACCCAGATGAACCCAGTCTCTTCTTCTCAGCCACAGCCAGCGACTGCTCCTTTCTGCAGCTTCTACAAAAGCTTTAATTGCCTTCCTGTGGGCCTGTCCTCTGACTCCTACTTCCCTCAGGAGCCTTGCGGTGGAACTGGCAACTAATCCTCCGCAACCCATCTTGACCGGACCAACTTCCACTCACCGATCTCAGTCCTCCGCTTCTGCTGCCAGGTCAGCATATCACAGATTGTTCCGTTCAAACGCCCCTCCCAGGAGACAGTGAGGTCCATGATGAAGACAAAACAGATCCAGATACCAGATCAGGTTGCTTCGTACCTTTTATGATTATGATTAAGACTTAAGACTATATGGAGAAACCTGAGGAGATGTAAGAAAAAAAGACAGAAATCTTTCCCTCACCATAACCAGAGTTCTTACTGCCTCAACCTAAAAAGTCCTGGACTTTGTAAATCCGCCATCCACCCAAACCACCTCCTGCCATCGAGGAAAGGCAAAAAACTAGCAAATCCTTCAACAACAAATAACTATATTACACAGTACGTTTTAAAGAAACATAGAGCGGGTTGGTTGGGATATTTGTGCATAACACATGTAAATATTCATAGTGTTTCAGCGCGTTATTCAACATCTACCAAATCCTGCAGGCACTAAAGTGGGTAGAAAAAGAGAGATTTGAGAAGATATTCAATAAGTGCTTTTGATAGTCAGATGAGATTGGATGAAATGCCTTCCATCCCCAAACCCACTGATGCCAAAGGCTTCTCAAGTCACGGTGCTTACCGTTAATAAAAGGTTGAAGAGGGGTATGTGGCAGCTGACTCCAGCTTCTTTCTTCCTTTCTACATTCAGTATAGGACCTTCATCCCTCTAAAGTGCATCTCCTCATCCACACGGTGTAGGTTTCTGTTTACAGAAAACATCGCAAGTGTTTAATTGTGACAACGCAAGAGTCTCTCTAATCAGCCTGGAGATGAGGCGAGAGAAGATGACTGGAATATTTTTCATTCTCTCTTTCTCTTCCTCGTCATTTAGTTAACGAGATTATAGCGGTGCTACGGGAGACGCCTCTAACGTTATTTTACATCAGCTAAATAATTACTTTGCCCCTGCCTGGTACGTTTATCATCACCGAGATCCCACCGTCCCCCACAAACGCTGCCAACGGAGCAACAATAGCTTCAACTCTTGATGACTGATTGAATTTACTACTACAGCAAGCAGACTCATAAAACGTCAGCCTATTTTTGTTTGAGTATGGATGTTCGATAGGGAGAGGCATTATCCCGTTTCCGTTTATAGAACAGAATGAATTAGGCTTTGTGCTGTAGTGATACCAATGTGTGTGTGAGGAAAAGACAGACGGTGCATAATTACACCCCCACATTTAGAAAGAAATGATTAAGGATCGTATGTTAAGGAATTTAAACATTTTTACCCCCACTTGCATTTGAAAATTGTGTGTGAGCAATGCAGCTTTTTCAGCGTTGCGGGGGTGTGCGCTATGTGTGGGCATGTTTAGAGTGTGTGTGCGCGTAATTCCAAACCTTCGTACATTCCTGCAACATTACTCTAATGGAATATTAATGGTGGGAGACAACCAGATCAGGTCTGTACAATGAAGAGAGAAATAAAGCATGAAGACAAAAGACAAAGCTGAGATCGTGTCTGGTGTTTATTATGACATGAGATTAAAAAAAAATAAAAATGAGGAGAAAGAAGGCAGCCAGAAAAAAACAGATAAAAAGGAACAGAAGACCCAGTTTATCCTGATTAGGGTTGACTTGCCAACATGACATTTTCGCATTTTACAAAAGCTCTTCAACAGTCTCCTCATCTGTTGACATGAATTGTCACTAACACACAACAACCGCAGCGTTTGTGCGTTTGAACTTTGTGAAGACGGCAGCTACTGCTGTGGTCGTGTCAGCTGTGAAAGCCGAGGGCAGCAAGAGAAACGGAGCAACGCTCTGAAGCATTCTGGATTAAAGTGCCCACCAATGGTGAGATGTTAAAATGTTAACTGTGATTGAAAATTAAACTGCTAACGCTTGGTACTGAGGCATCCACGTGGATTAGCAATTTTCACACTGAGAGGCATAGCATTTTTAAGAGGTTTATCTGAGTTATGTAATGTGGATGAAAAATGATTGCCCATCAATGTGACAGGGGGAGATAGTGGGAGCCTCTGCATATATTTGCTCTCTCGGGTTTTGCTCTGTGGCGATGTATGCGTTTTGAAATGAAGAGCAGAGAGAAATGTGAAGTGTGGGCTGAGGTTTAAACCCTGTATGATATGTTGCAAATTGGCATCATAGAAACAGGAGAAGAAGTGGGATCGCAGAGGGTGACGTGTGCGTATATGAGTTTACTGTACGTGTCATTTCTTTGTGTTTCACGAGACGAAAGTCCAAAAAGTAGGATTGTCACCCTCACTTCTCATGGGGTTCATTTAAAGGCATTTTCAGACGTTTGTCTCACTATAGAGATTTGACTGATTTGCAGATCTTTACACATCAACAGAATTTGTTGTTTGCTGAAAAATGTGAAGAAAGGGTTGAAATCTCTCTCCACTAGTGACCTTCGGTGTGTCTTACGACCTCATGAGTCGCTTTATGAGATTATTTCTCTTTTTTCCCCTTGTATTGTATTTGTTCATTGTTTTGTCATGTATTTTTATTTGCCGCTTGTGATTCGAATGCTTTGTGTTTAGTAGAGTTTGTTATTTTATTTACTTTCATATGGACATCACAGTGGGATTAGTATGGTCACATACATTTATGGAGAACCAGAGGCGCTGGGTTTGTGTCTCTCATTTATAATGTTCAACATAAAGGTTTAATACACATGTAGAATTAAAGATTCATTCAAAAGTTGAAAATTGCTCCCGTTACAGACTTTTTATGGTTAGTTTGTCGTTCACTTCAACATGTATTGATTCATTACTTTGAGTTTGATGGCCAGTGCTTCACATTTATTACTGTGACTCAGATGCTCAGTTCTACAGTTTCTAATAAAGTGAAAGATGGTTTATATCACGCATAATGTGTTTTCACTCCTTTTGGCTGAGTTGTAAAATCTGGTGACACTAAACGAGGAGCTGAAAGAGTCGAGATCATTTAGAGAATCCCCATCACTACTCTACCTGGCCAGGAAAATCGTTTGGGTTTTTCACCTTCGAGGTTTCCGCCTCCACCGCGGTGTAATAATTTAACAGCACGTTGGTCTCGAAAACTCCAACAAACCAGAGAACAAGCTGTCAACAGATATCCATCTCGTAAGAAATGCCTCAAAATATCATCTAGTTTGTCTTTTCCTGTTGTTTGTAGTTATTTAAAGCTGTGTCATAGTCAGAAGCAGCTGCACAGTGATGTATAATCATGTGTCTGATGTATTTCTTGAATAACGAGACGCGAGCTGCACTAAGGTCTATTTAAGCTCCGTTTGGTTTTTGTTTTGATTTGCATAAAAAACGCCACTGTTCCCATAGTTCTGATCGATTTTCTTGTCATGTGTCATCTGTCCTCTTTGTGTCCTCTGTAAATTTATCTTCTTTAGTGACCATCTGGTCCAATCACCTGCCCAGCCAAGTGCGTCTCATCAGCAGCATGTCACATACTGTACAGTGTATACACTGTGTAGATGCCAGTTTGCAGTCACAAACAGCTGCAGCACTCCAGTGAATTCTGCTAAATAACTGATTTAAGAAAGGAAAGTCATCTTTGCAAAGCACCAGAGAAGAGTGTTGAGAATGGTCCATTGTCAAGTGTTTTAGCAAAGCATTTGTAGAAGAAATGATGGGGAAATGGCATCGATATTAGAAAACAAGAGAGTGGATTTTTAAAGGCAGATGAAAAATCAACACTGAAAACACATTATGCTTCTCTTCACTTAATTAGAAACATACAAGTCAATGTAATAAATACGTCAATAAACCAGAATCACTGAACATCAGAGTCAAAATAAATAATAAATAATAAATCAATAAATGCGGAACTGAACATAAAACTAAATCTATGTGGGAGTGATTTTTAACTTCTCAGGTATTATTCTCCGATGTAGGAGCTGAAGATTCTGTTTTGTAAAATTAAATAAAAAATATATAAAGGCCAAAAACACACAAGATTATGAGCGTCACATATCACCAAGTACAAGTAAACGATTCAAATAAGAAAAGGAGTAAGAAGTTTCTGTCTTTGTTTCTTTTGAGACTTAACTTTAAGATCGGCTTCGATCTGAGCCCATTTCTGCAGATACTGACAGTTTGTACAATGTACAGTCACCGCTCATTAACTGGATTATCTCTAATGGATGGAATTTTTTTGAGCTTGTTTGCTCATGTGTTTGATTTAAAACGGGTGACCTCCATACCAGAACTGATGAATCTTCACAAACGTAGAAACAGAATCATTCAGTTTGAATTTCTGCTCCTTTGGGGAATAAAAATAGAATATGAAAATACACGCTTTCCTTCTGCAGCTCTCTCCTCTCGGTCCAAAACAAAAGACTAAATATGAATTTTACAGTGACTGTCGCTCACGTGTTTAACTCCCTACTTGTCTGATAAGTAGAATAACCTGGGATTTGGAAATTAACCTCCTACGTCTGTGTTCCACATTCACATGGGATAAGCAAAGTGGGTTTTTTTACTACTATTTATTGACATTACTCTCAGGTTCTGCTGTCAAGGCTCATTATTCATAATCTACCACTTACAGAAAACTGTTGAAAGATAGAAAAATGTTGCGTACTGTACGCAGCGATCCATGTCTTCACCTTTTGAGATGTTGCTCTTCTGAATGATTTAAGTTTGCTCTTTCAGTCAGTATCCGTGTTATGTCACGACATGAGCCTCCTGAATTTCACACGTTTAAAACGTTCATTTATCATCACCAGCGCAGCCTCCGTAGTCCTCGACCTCCACCAGGAAATAGTCAGAATAAATGCGCGGAGGAAACAACAAATGCTGGAAATCACAGAGATGTCGATTCGCACGGGATTAATATTATCACAGGTGT
>JAPQRN010022087.1:16170-26288 GCA_037367275.1 Coranthus polyacanthus | reverse complement strand
AAGACCAGATCGTCTTAAGACCAGATCGTCTAAGACCAGATCGTCTAAGACCAGATCGTCTTAAGACCAGATCGTCTTAAGACCAGATCGTCTAAGACCAGATCGTCTAAGACCAGATCGTCTTAAGACCAGATCGTCTAAGACCAGATCGTCTAAGACCAGATCGTCTAAGACCAGATCGTCTTAAGACCAGATCGTCTTAAGACCAGACCGCTGAGCTTTCTTAAGGCCACAGAATCCAGGCTGTCATGTTTGGGATCTCACGTTGTGTCCTACAACCCCAATCAGAAAACATTGTGACAGTATGTTAAATTAAAACAGTGATTAGTAAATTATCCTTGACCTGTATTACACTGAAAACAGTACAACAGAACATTATTTGACCTTTCACCTCATGGAATGTACCTGGAACAGTGAAGCATTTACCACTTTGTAATGTTGTTCTTTCTTTTCACACTTAAAGACGTTCAGGGACCGAAGACACTATGGCTACGTTCACACTGCCAGCCTTAGAGCTCAGTTCTGATTTACTGCTCGGATCTGAATTTTTTTTTTTTTTTTTTTTTTTTTTTTTGTTCGGCTGTTCACATTTATTTCTTAAAATGTGACCAACATCAGATTGCATTGTGAACCGTTCACAGTCCTGAACTGAACCACATGCACAAAAGCAGTGGAGTTGTGTTCAGATCATTCCCTTCAGTAAAAATACTAATTCACACAGTGAACGTTCAAAACCTTACTTTTCAGATAAATATGTAAGTATTATCAGGATTCATTGTGCAGTAAAAAGGTCCCTGTCCATGTTTTATTATTTCTAATGTTTTGGATTCATTTTGCTGCTGCATTCATGTGTGTGTTTCATTTGAACTACTTCGTGTCGTGTGCGTGAATCCCTCCGCTGCAGAGTCGTGGTGAATCTCCATTTAAAGTCGTATCAGTTCCGATCGGACTGTTCCGACTGAGATCAGACTGGAAAAAGATCAGATCAGGTCTGTATCTGATTCAGGACCACATATGGAAGTGGCCTGGATCAGAATTGAAAACATCAGATTCCATGTGATTTTGTGCTGTTCACGCGTCGTGGAAAAACAAAACGGATCGAGTCACATACGAGTGAAAAGATCCGAATCGGGCCTGTTTTTCCTGCAGTGTGAACATAGCGGTGTATACTTCTCCACACTGATGGTGCAGAAGGCCTTTAGTGAGGAGTG
This sequence comes from Coranthus polyacanthus, assembly GCA_037367275.1. Classification (NCBI taxonomy): domain Eukaryota; kingdom Metazoa; phylum Chordata; class Actinopteri; order Kurtiformes; family Apogonidae; genus Coranthus; species Coranthus polyacanthus. The sequence goes on along the minus strand of JAPQRN010022087.1, from coordinate 25,077 downwards.
TTATGAAAATATTCAGAAGATTTGACACTACTTTGAGGTTAAATTGTTCATTTCACAACAGCCTCACTATCGGCTGTGAAGACATTTCTGCGGTAAAACTATAACTTACATCAGGAAGGTGTTGCTGTGAGAACTCTTTGAAAACAAACTGGTTAATAAATGAAGGTTGGCTGCTGGTGACATTGTTTAAAGCTGTATTCGTACTTTTATTTCAGCATCACCACAGCTTTGGTCTTTGCATTGCTGTGACCGTGACCTGAAGAGCATCTATATTTGTAGTCATAACAAACATAACAGACACCCACTCCAGAAAATATGTCTTCATCGTGTTCCTGTTGCTCAACAGAAGAACACAGCTCAAACTATTGTCGTAGTGGAGTCTCACAGCTTATTGATCAGCTGAGAGAATCCTGTAAAAACATCCAAGTCACACTAACATAAGCATTATAGGCATTGTTGACACCTGAGTGAATTAGGTGTGCGCTTGGAGTGATGCAACCACCTCCTCTGCAGTTCCCCTGACCTTTACAGAGGCTGCCGTCTTCTGTTTTAGTTTTACGCAAAGGCCTGTTTTCGTCAAACTTCAGTGTGCGCATTTCTCTCCTTGAAACATTCTTCTCCATTCGTCCCATGGCTGAATCTTGATTAACAGAGGAGCGTGAAAGGTGTTAACATAATGCAGTCACAACACAAACAAAGAGGTGACGCAGGGAAGACCGCCGTGGAGCAGGGCGTCGAACTGCTTTTACGGCAAATTACTTCTACACGAGTGTAAGTAAAGTAAGCTGACTTATACCACGGCGTGGTAACACCACTTTTACCGAAGCATCTCTTCCCGACTGTGACGACCCAATGCATTCATCTATTTTAGGTTGATTTACCGGTGCCAGTGACTGGAAGGAAGCAGCAGACGACCGAGAACCAGAAACCTTAGTTGGGACCACATTCCTGTTTTGTTTTTTTTCCAGCTGCTGGCTGAGCTGATAAACCAGTCTGACATTACTGTATCTGTGAAACGTGAGGACTAACCAGGTCACCTTAACCTCTGTCTGTGTTTACAGTATGTTCTATATCTGGTTCCACAAGGAAAGAGAAAAAAAAAAAAGCTCTTGTTCTCGGTGACTGGCGCGTATCTTTTCCGTTGACTGTCTAAATGAACATTTTACCTCTAAATATCACTTTAGATTGTGTTTGGTAATGCGTGTTTTTATGTGCACGTTAGATGTGAGATTCTATGATCACAGAAGGCGCGCGTCGTGTCTGGACATGTTTTGGATTCAGTGACAATATAGTGTAAAAAAAAAAAAAAAATCCCAAATGAACGACCCGACCTTGTTTTTGTATTTCTGTAATACTAGTTTGAATTTGTATGTTTGGAAAAAATACAGCTTTCAAAATAATTCGTAATGTGTGCATTTTCCTTGATAACCTAACAAATAGACTGAATAATTACACCAAATCCCACAGCCCTATGGCACATATACATATTAAAAAACAGTAAGAATTTAGAAATGTTGAACCTCCCCAAATATCAAATATCTATATGTTTGGTTGAGATGCATCACAGTGCACACAGCAGGGTTTTCACTATTATAAGGCTCAGGTGTAGGAACCACCCGGACAAATTAATGCAAAATTATGTGGAGAGCATCAAACTAAATGACTTTCCTCAGATCTAAAGGTTTCAGGTGGTCCCTGGTAGACTCATTTAGCATCTAAGCATGATCTACTCTGGATTTTCCAAACTTTTACACACAGATATGGTCATAATAATGGTTCAAAATGATGTGTAATATTTTTTTTTTTATTTCTGGGTGGACCCCCAACCTGTGCACCAAAGTCTTCCACAGACCGAGGGAAAACCCTGCAAAAACGTGCTGCTGTCACTCGCGGTGACTCCCTCATCCTCCTCATGAAGATACCCATCAACAGGTTGTTCAGGTTCTTGAAGTGTCCGCCTGTTTCCTAATCCAAAAAGTCCCTCAAGCGGTTCGTTGTAATTGCTGACTCTGTTTCCTTGAGAACTTGTTGTGTCACTTACTTCGTATAATTCAAATTTAACTCTCACCTCCGCCTCGTGTTTATCTCACCTCTGAACTGAACCAACCAGGAAAAAGCCCCAGTGATACGCGTCACCAAAAGGAGGCTTTTTAACGCCTCTGCGGACGCACAGCGCGCATCTACAGAGAGGACTAGAACCTGAAGACACACGCTTGTGAACTACTACTGATATCAAGGCGCTATGGCGGACCAGCTGACATTTGCCCAGGAGAACCGTGAACGGATCCAAGCTGTAGAGACGTCTTTTGGGCCGTCGGGGAAGCATCTGTCGCAGCCGGATCGGGTTCTGATCGGAGAGGGTCGGCTCATGAAGCAGAGCCGTCGGGGGCCGCAGCCTAAGGTGTTCTTCCTCTTCAACGACGTGCTGGTTTACGGCAGCATCATCCTGAACGGCCGCTGGCACAAAAAGCAGCAGATCATCCCTCTAGGTGAGCAACCAGAACCGAACACTGTCCTCTGGAAGGAAGACGAGGGATTTTTGGAAAGTTAATACAAACTTCAACCTGAGACGGACTCAGCGGAGGAATAAAACCACTCACTTTTGATCACTATTTAAACTTGCTCTTACAGAACCGCTATGTGCCATGTTTCCATTTTACGCAGCTTTATTCTACTCCACTGCATCTCAGAGGCAAATATTGTTCTTTATACGACACTACACGTGTTTCTCCTCCTTCTTAGGTTGAATAAACTCTTTTAAAAAAACCCGTCTTGGATTCACTGGAAAATGTATCATCACAAAGTAGAAAACAGGAAAAGTTGGCTTTTTACAGATACGTGGTTCTCACAGGACAGCGACGCTGCAAACATAATGATGATCTTCTAGAATAGATGTAGATGAAACCTCCAACGGTTTATAAAGTACTTTGAAACATGTTCAGCAGTAAAATGAATAAAAGACATCAGATAGAATAATAAAACACTGACAGGGACCGTTTTATGCACAATGACTACTTTGAGTTTTCATGCTTCAAGTACATTTTTCTGATTATACTAAGTAAGGTTTTGATGCAGAACTTTTACTTGTAGCAGAGTGTTTTCACAGCGCGGTTCTTTTACTAAAGGATCTGAATACTTCTTCCACCTCTGCAGTCAGGCTGAGGTGTTGAGATGACTCAGTAAAACCTCCTGGCGCTTCTCCAACACTAAACATTGACGCCTGACACCTGACAGTGGAGTCACGTGTTGGCAGCTGAATTCTTTTGACACAAAGGATGTCTGTGCTTTCTGACCGTGCACATTGTTTTAAATACTTCTTATTATCTTTATTTCAGAGGACATCCAGCTGGAGGACCTGGAGGATGGCATGAGGATGAGGAACCAGTGGCTGATCCGCACTCCGCGCAAATCCTTCTACGTATCAGCCGCCTCCTATGAGGAGAAGAAGGCCTGGGTTGAACACATCGAGGAGTGCCGCTCCAGACTGCTGCAGAGCGGCAGCCGCATACCCAGCTCCAATTTCGCCGTGACCTGGATCCCCGACCAGGCCTCCGCCGTCTGCATGCGCTGCTCCGAGAAGTTCTCCGTGACCCTGCGTCGTCACCACTGCAGGAAATGCGGCTTCGTGGTCTGCAGCGCGTGCTCCAAGAAGCGAGCGCTGATCGGACACATCCACCCGACCAAGAGGGTCAGGGTGTGCACCATGTGTCACTCCGGTCTGAGCACCGAGGAGGAAGAGGCCACCCGTCAGAGGGGGGACAGCACCGGGAAGATGGGCTCGGATGAAGATGAGCTGGAGGGGTCCAGTGTAGAGGAGGACGCAGAGGAGCAGATGGAGGACCACGACCCCAGCAGGTGGATGGACTCCCACATGGACTCCTTCTCCCCCTACGTTTACTTCAAACCAGAGCACATCAGGCCCCGAACATAAACACTGTGGGCTTCTCTGGTGCACCAGGAAATATGGACATGTGACTAATGTAAATGTAAAATAATATTGTACATAGCGTATTTATTGACTTTCATTATTGTGGAAACACTATCACTTTATTTTCTGTGGATACGTTCCCTCGTTAACGTCAGAGGAACTCAGAACACTCAGGGCAGGCTTCAGTCGACCTCACTAGGTTTTTATTTAAGTCTGGTTTGAGTTCAGCGTGTATAGTCCACTGTGTCTTTGTACATGTGAAAGACATGAAATCTGCCTCACATTTGTCTTTGAAATGAGCAATAAAGCACAAAGAAAACAAGTGAAGTCTGTCTGTGGTGATCGGTGTGTTCGTGAAGTAGACCATTATCTATAGTAGCAGAACATGTACAGTATGTCGAAAACAAAATGTGAGTAGGCTAACCGTACAATTTAAAGATAAGTTGTTAGAATTTATCAGAATACTTAAAATCAAAGGCTGCTATTCCTTCTACTAAAATGAAGAGCAGAGAGGAGCTCTTCACTTCAATTAGTTTTGAGAATAAAATCTCTTTTTTTCAGGGAGATTTGACAAAAACGTACAAAATATAACACGTTAAATAGACAAGGACATGAGACAAAATCCACCTTAAGAGTAACAATTACCACCAACCCAGTATTCTAAAGGTTATTCCATGACCAGGCACAAAAACAGGAGAAAGCTGATGATAAACTGTAAGACCAGGGGCCTGTTTGAACACTAAGGCAGGTCTGTGATGAGTCCTTCTGTTCGTACATTGTACTGTCCATTAAGAGATCAATTCCTACTAAAATCAAAGCAAGTAATATGAGATCAAATCTACAGTCCTTAGTCTGTGCAAATACGTAATTGTCCAAAGCTAAGAGGAAGTCGTCTAAGTCTATCATATCATATGGACATCTTTCAAAGTCCACGTTTCCTGAAGACTGATGGCAACGAGCCATTAAACAAAGCCGAGCTGTTTGCATTTTTGCACCAGGAGTGGCATAAAACAATCTAACAGCAACGTGAAAGACTGGTGGAAACTGATGTCAATGCCAAGACGCATGAAAGCTGTGTCTGACAATCATTGTTATTCCACCAAGCATTGATTTCTGATGAACTCTGGTTCGCACGCAAACATTAACGCCGGATGCGACCCGTTGTAAAAGGGAAAAAAGAAGAACTACGTAATGAGCTACTGTAGAAACATGGTGCAACATGATGGAGGCGACTAGTCCCTCTGTAGACATCAACGGCTCATTTAAAAAAAACAAAAAACACAATTATTCTTAATTTTGCATGATTATACACTAATGAAAGTAATTCTGAATATCATATTCAACAATTCTACAATTAGGTCCCCCCTAAATCTTCCATATTGAACCTTTAAATACTAATATTGAGCTTGCTATCGATGTCAGTGTGCACTGTGAATGAAGCTTTATATCTCAGCTGATGAAGTCTCTTCATCACTGGTCAAACAGGTGCTGTTACCTGTACACTAGTCTGTCTTACAGGATGTAAGTACTCTGCTGAAATAAGGGTATATTTCAGTGAATTGTCATTCTCCTTCTTTCTGCTATATCTGTGTTGCTACATCAAAGAACAACAACTTCTGGGGTTTTCTTTTGTACGGATTTTGTCATTTTAACACCACAATGTGCTTCCTCATGTGGACGTTGCACCAAAACAACTTCTCTCCCGACACCTTTTTGCAAAGGCACTGCCGCTGCGTCCTGGCTGGTGCTGAGCGCAATCCGAGCGTGATTGGTTTAAATAACAAGCCAAAAAATGCAGAGAACTTTTACCCGTATTCCAGAACAATGGTGGATGGTACCAGACCTACTGGTGTGTGTTAGCTGAAGGTTTGCTAGTAAAAGAAAAATAAAGGCGTGGGATTTTACGCTAGAATGAATTGACGCTAATACAGCAAAAACAATGCATGCATGTATTTCCCCTGAACCCCTGTCCCTCGATCCTGTGCAAACATTACCTTCCCTTCAACTATCCTTAAGACACACTTAGCACTGTTTACTCACAGCAAATGTCAGCGTCACACCTGGATGACAGTCTCACGAAGCTATTTTTAAACTGACTTTTACCTCAGGCAAGAAAAGCCGCGACATTGGCTTTGAATTTGGTGTCAAACCAGTTTGACAGTCTTTACAGAATTGGGAAACACATCTATGCAGGTGTGAGTGACTTGAGAAAAGACACAGTGCACCTTCCTGAAACTTCCCCCAGTTTTCCCCCATTTTCTTAAAGTAGAAGATTGAATTCTTCTCAGTTTTTTTGTGTAAGGAGATATGAACTATAGTCATGTAAGAGTTTTTTTTTATTATGGATGATCAGTCTATTTTTGGAGGCATTTGTGGAAACAGTAGCAGAGAATGCCGAGTGTGTAAATGTGTCCGTACGTCTTACTTTCTGCTAACAATCCCACACGCGGTGATGGTAAATACCACACTATGAAATACTCCACTACAAGTAAAACTTCTGCATTCAAAATTCTACCCAAGTATTATCAGCAAAATGTAGTTAATTGTAGTTATGAAAAGTCAAAGTCAAGTCCCTGGTCCCTGTCAGTGTTTTATTATTATATCTGATGTTTTTGGTTCATTTTCCTGCTGTACGTGTTTAATGTTGAGCCCATTTCCACTACTTTATAAACTGTTGGAGGTTTCATCTACATCAATGCATCATATTCTATAAGATCATCACATGTCTGTAGCATCGCTGTCCTGTGAGAATCACTTTCCAGTGAATTGTTTAACTTAAGAAGGAAACTCGACCCACAAATAAACCCACAATATTCAAAATTAACATATTTGTATGAAAGTATAAAAATGCACCAATGTTTGCACCAAATTAAGAAAAAGTCCCTCTAGCGTTCCTGAGATGATGAAGAATGAACAGCCGTGACCTTTGACCAAAATATGTTCAATTCATCCTTGAGTCCAAGTGAACGTTTGTACCAAATATGAGGAAATTCTCACAAGGCCTGAGATATCGTGCTCATAAACTGGACAGACATTAGGTCACAGTGACGTTGACCTTTGACATTTGGCCACGTAAATCATTTTAGTTCATCCTTGCGTCCAACTGACTGTCCTGAGATACCACATTTTAAACGTAATAAGGACCGACAGGCCGACGGACACGCCTTCTTATCGAAATGCGCCGCTGACGCATCTAAAACCAGCCATGAAAGTAAAGAGTGTAACTGAGGTATATTCTCCCTCTCTTCGCTCTTCAAAGTTAATGCGTTTAAAGCCGCAGTCATCATCTTTTATATATTTCTCTGCTTCTTTCCTGCTGCTGTTTCAAAGCCAGTGCACTGTACGGTTAATGTTGGGTTATATACAGCACAGACGGGTGATAAATGGAGAGCGCTGTCTTAACATGTCGGCCCGAAATCTCCCAGGTTTCAGTTGGGTTGAGATCTGTGATCTGTGAAGACCAGTGACCCCTCGTGCATCTCCTACTGACTGTTCAAAGTAAGAACCGAACTGTATATGAGAAACTGTAGACCACGTGAAATCCTGTGCTGGCTTAGTTTAAACCACTAAGATTTCAGATAAACGAGAAGGAAGTGAAGAGTGCGTAATTCGAAGGTTTCAAAAAGCGTCAACACAAAACTTTGTGGTCTCCTTTTCACAAAGTGCTGGTTCCTCTTTATTTGATCTACCACTTTTCTGAGTAAATGAGGCACATTTATGCAAGATGTTATTCTGAAGACAATGGTCCACAGATACCTCAGTTAATGTTTGAAAGACATCTGTGTAGCAGATATTCAGATATAGTGACTTTTTAGAAAATCGTCTACTGTGACCCTGGCCTCCAACCTTTCAAAGTCAATCCTTTTGTGGCACTAGATCTTGACACTATACATTTATGTGGTGAATTAGAATCAAATCAGATACGTTTTGACTGAGACTGACAGACAAACAAACACACGCTGGTAAAAACATAACCTCCTTGGTGGATGTAAACACTGAACAAACCAAGTGAACACAAAGGTTTTAGAGCGTAACCCATTCAACAAAAGTCAGAATATCTCATGCTCTGCTGCTTTGGTTTTTGACCTTTTTTGAAATTTAGATTTTAAACCTTTACCAAATTGAGTAGATGTAGATGCTGCATTTTTTTACCAACCTCTTTTCCTTTCTACAAAGTGCCGTATACTGAACAGGTCTCCAGACTATGACTGACAGTTTGATTAAGGTACAACGTCAAAGGTTGGTGCGACTGCATAATAAATCAGTTTTCAGAAAAACAAAGAAAAAAATCAAAACCCTGACCATGGTCTCACACCTCAGTGGGTCAGAGTAATAGTGACCCTAGCGTTGGGCATAAATAGTTACTACTAGGCTACTGGTCATATGTAGTTATGATGATATGATGAAACATCTGCAAGGAACACAATGCACTGCACATTCCATTATGCACTTTAAGCAGTTCTTTGGTTCTATTGTTTCAAAGTATTGGCGCGCCACTGGCCAAACACTCAAAAGAAGAAGTTTGGCCTCTTTGTGCAACATTGCAACAGTATTGATAAATGTGGAAGATGCTGCAAAAAGCTGCTTGGCCTAATAAACAAATGAAGATCTGAAGCCAACTGCAAGCATGAAATGAACGTCAGTCATGCAGACTTGGCGCTGTGTTTCTAATCCAATGAAGCAGTTTCACTGATACTGACACCTTATCAGACAAATGCAACGCAATACCTCTGTCAGTGCACGGCAGACAGTTAAATAGTTTGCATATATGTGAATATTACCTCACAATTACATGATGCTGCAAATTAAATTACTATTATTATTATTATTATTATTATTATATCATAATGTGTAATTTGCTTTGTTCTTCTGTGAATGCAGAGCAACTCTGATCAAGTTGGCAAGTTGTGCCACTTCCTTCATCTAGACCCGACAGAACCACGTGGATCGGGATTAAGAACCAGCATTCATCTAGACCC
>JAPQRN010022087.1:0-14301 GCA_037367275.1 Coranthus polyacanthus | reverse complement strand
GGCCCAATAGATGGCGCCCCGAGGCCCTCGAGTGGGCCACAGACCAGTGGTTGAGAATCCCTGCAACGGAAGCTAAAGGAAGATTACAAAGAAAACGTACAATGTGTCTGTAAATATTAACGTTGTGTAGAAGACAGCTTGTTGCTCTCAGTGGGTTGTTGATGTCGGTGTCGGCGTGTGTCTCAGTGCATGATGATTAATGTCAATGATTAATGTCAATGAATGCGTCTCTTGGTATTCATTGACATTAACTCCAGGCTCATGCCTCCTGTTGTGCTGGACGCTGCTGGACTTCTGTCTTACTGTGTCTCAGGATGTTTTGTTCACTAGATGGCACTGATGTCATGACAACGCTGTTAGTTTGGGCATTTCAGGAAGATGAAGACGTCTGTAAACCTCGTGAGACACTTTGTAAAACTCTGTCAGGTCAGCATCACATCGGCCGCACACAGTTATTATGGTTGTTATGACCCGTGTGGACAACGGTCCGTCCAGCAGTTCTTAAAATGTCAGTGTGTTGGGAAACACATGATTCACTGGTCAGTGACACAAACCTCGCCAGAGAACTTCAAACACAACCCTGACACTCTGCCAACACAGCAGGGCTTGTGCCAGGAAAAGACGGGCCAAACAGTGTGTTTGAACTAAACTAAACTAAACACACACAGCAGCCTATATGGGAAGTAATACTGAACTCCTGCTGCTTATTTACACTGAAAAATGTTTCATAATCAACAACTTTTCCAACTGTTTTTTCACACATCAGGTGGATAATAATGATAGTGACGGCAGCTTCCTGTCAGAGTTTAGGTTGACAACATTAAAACTGAGGATTATTAAAATTATTGTAACGTTGAGGCTAAATTCCATTTAATCAGTAACAAGAAGTGTTATAAGTACTTTCAATGACATGGTAAACTGCATCAACATGTGATAATGAAGTAAGTCCAGGGTCTAATATCCCATCACTTATTTTTTTAGTGTGATTAAAATCATAGTTAAATTCAGAGGCGGCAAAAGTCCACGCATTCTTTATTCCAAGAACAGATACTAGTGAAAAAAACAGACTGTGGTCAAAGTAAAAGAACTGATTCAACTTCTTTACTGCAGTAGAAGTGAATAAGTACAGGCTCTGAAATGTACCCGGCGTATAAAAGTGTTTTCGTTTTGTTGCATCGTTTACATTTTCTTCCCTCTTGTTCTTCTTTCGCAACATTAAATTAGTTAAGTACAATACAAATAGTACGCTACGAGTATACAAAATGAACACACAAATAAATCAGAGACCACGGGTGTGTTTCCATCTCGTTGCGTATCTGTTACACGTGTCGTGTGCGTTGTTGTTCCATCCATTTAGCTTGAAATCGGTCTTGATATTGGGAATGTGCGCAATGATCCAAAATAAATAAAAAAAACAACTGATAATTCCACTCAAATGCAGTAAAACTGTCATGTAAGGAGCAGAAAGTGCACATGTCGGAGTGTAGAGAGGAGGTCAAAGTAAAAAGTAAAATAAAGACAAATACCTGAAAACTCTACTAAAGTACCGTTGTGAAAACGTATGTTAAAGTATCTGTGCTTATTTCCTTCCCTGCTCTGGTTAAATGAGGTCACGGTGTGATTTGGTGCATTTCCGCCTCTCTGCGCCATTGGCTGCTCTTTGCGCGTAACGCTCGGCTCCTCCGCGTAATGGACACGGTTTTCCAAGCGGACAGAGGGGTTCACCTGACCACAACACGATGGACTGGTGACGGACGCAGTTCACGCCAACCTGCGCCGCTCCCTCACGTTAAAAGACAAAGATCCAACAGCCGACTCGAATCGTCTCTACTTCGCGGTCAGGATGAGTTTGTTTTTGTTTGTCACGTTATTCTTAACCGTGTGCGGCCGGTCAGCGGTCACCGGACGCGGGAACGTTTACACGAACCACTGGGCCGTGCGGATCTCAGGTGGACCCCAACGAGCGGACAGGATCGCAGCCAAGTACGGGTATCTGAACCTGGGTCAGGTCAGTGTGTGGCTTTTAATTTATGTATTTAAAAAAAATAAATATAATCACGTGCCCCGTGAACAATGACTAAAACAAATATCAGGAGCATTATTGCTGTTTTTTGTTCAATATTATTGAATTCTAAGTCTTTAGAAATTCAATATCCTTTCATCTCCATAAAGCCGCTTAACATTTTTGAGCCTTTTTCTGCACATGTTAAATATGAGCAGGACAATAGTTTCCAGTAAGTTAGAAACACGTGTCCACACACACACAAACACACAAACAAACACACAAACAAACACACAAACACACTGACCCACGCATGAAAACTATGAGTTGTATCAAAACTCGAAGGAACTGTTGTATGTACACGAGTGATGGGATATCAAACAGATGTCTTACATGAAGTACTTTCTATAAGTTCACCCCTTTAGGTAAAAATGCAAACATTTACATAGATTGATGTATTTCTTACACAGACAAACATTGTTCGTGTTGAGCACAATAGGCATTAAGCTCAGCTGAATACAGACAAATACAGACAAATGCCAAGTCGTGACTTGACACAAGATAAAGTGTACTGATACAGGATAAAGTATTGAAGTAACCAGAGGTGGCAAAAGTACACCCGTCTTTACTCAAGCAGAAGTACGGATATTTGAACTTTTTGTCTTTTTCATCGTTTACTTCTTGTTTCGTCTTTTATGTCACTTTTGTTGATTAAGAACTTTCACAGCATTAACTCAAAATGAACCGATGAACTAAATGAGCACAAAATCAGGGACTACAGGTGTGTTTCATTTAGTTTCGTCCCATTTCGTTCATTGTTCTCGTCTTGTTACATCTTTAACATCATCTTTTGTCTCATTTAATCTTTTACAGCGTTTCAGTCTCGTTTTGCCTTTTGTCTTGTTACGTTTTCATCTTTGCCGTGACGTGCTATTGTTCCATCCATCGTCTTCACGATGTGAGGATGAGAAGTAAAACTAAAGTAACGAGCCTGTTTTGGAAATGCAAGGAGTGGAAAGTACAGATATTTGTGTTTTAAAATCTAGGGAATAAAAGTAAAATGTTGTCAGAAGAGTAAATACTAGTAAATTACATTATAATTACAGCAACAAAGAGTTTGTACGTCCCACCTCTGGAGAGAAAAGATAAAGTCTGCTGTTTCAAATACATAGAAGTATATTTGAAGGGGGTGAGGAGAGGAGCAAAGGGCTGAAGACAGATGTAGTTGGATGAACTGTAGAAGCCTGATGATTATTACTATCAGCTGTGCACATGTTCTGAGACTCCTGCTCACATTCTTGGTCCAAACTCAAAACAGAAAATGCGTTTTTATTCAGTTGCATCATCCAGATGGCTTAAATGTGCTTCGAATGTAGAGAACTTTGTGAAGTCAGACTTCATCAGGCATTTAACAGATGGCTGTCGTCGTAATGTTCTGTCTCGATGTTTCTGCCGCTGGATGTGTTTGGTCAGATAGGAAACCTGGAGGATCATTACCACTTCCACCACAGCAGAGTCGTTCGCAGATCTGCGCGCTCTCTGAAGGGACCCCACAGCTTCATCCACATGGATCCTGAGGTGAGAATGGCTGCGGTTTGTAACGTACAAGACGTGGTCAGACGAACACAAAGCCTCCAAAGCGGCGCTGCCAGCTGTGGACAGTTCTGGAGTACTGTACCCCACTGGCAGCGCTTCACATACTTCTGTCATAACTGTATTCTTTCCATTTCATCGGTTTACTCACCTAATCTACTACACCTGTTGTTTTTGGGAGGGGAAAAAAAAAAAAAGAATCAGTGCTGCGGGTTTTATTTTAAAACTTTATTCCCAAAAACTGATTGCTTTCATTGCAGTGAGTTTGTTACATCTCAATAAAAAGTAGCTGATTTCACGAGAAACAGATGGACGCCTCCTGGACAGAGTTTAAACCGAGTGAAATGAAGAACAGCAGCGTTCAGCGGCGGTTGTTTTACCCAAAATAGATTTATTCCACTCCAGTGGTAATTAGAAATAAAAGTGAAAGAGACATGTCATGTGATCGTCGTGATTTTTACGAGAGAAGACGTAAAGGGATAACAGTAAGCTCTCTGATCACAGAACAGACAGTCGACCGTCCACGAGACCGAAACTATAGATACTGTACATGCACAGCTGTGGAAAAAAATCAAAAGCAATGTCTAGACCTGGACCCCACTGGAAACATCTGGAAGGTGATGGAGAGGAAGGCAGATATGACTTATGACCATAACCATGACCATCGTCAAACAAAGCTGAGCTGCTTGTATTTTAGCTCCAGTGACATGAAGCACCAACAGCAGAGACTGAGGAGACGACACAGGAACGCTGTGGTTGTTCCACCAACGACAGATTTCTGAACCGTTCCCTCAATTAAAACATTAACCTTGTGTTTTCAAAAATGAATATGAGCTGGTTTTCTTTGCATTATTCAAGGTCTAGGTCTCAAGATGTAGGAAAGTCACAACCAAAATCTTTTGACAATAGCTAGAAGAAACCTGAAACCAACTTGTTTATTGCTGAAGTAAACACTAGTCCACATTTTCCTAACTGTACATACATCTGTGACACTACGGTGTTTCGTTGACTAACCCAGACTGCGACGGTGTAATTTGTCCCAACAGAGTTTAGGACAGACAGACAGAGAGTAATGAACCAAAAATGTTTCTACATTTTAACATTGTGTTCTGCAACGTCTGTAAATCAGACTCGTCAGACCATGTTTCACAAACGCTGCAGAAAGAATCACTATAAATGGATATAGTAAATAAATGCACAAGCCTAGCTACGTGAATGCTACAAAGAACCCATAATGCAACACTCTGTAAAATACAGTAATTGCACTGGTACTCAGGGCATTTAAAATGTTAGCCGAGTAGGAAGGTTGGACATTGCTGTTATTTATTTAATGACCAGATCTGTACGAGGACAAATTAAGATCGATCGTAATTTGAGATTGTGAAGACACCCAGCCCTAATTGATATTAATTTAAAAAGGAAATAAATACATAAAAACAAGTGGAAAACCGATACAAACGTGCAGAAGCATTTGGGCTAAAGGCGTTTTCAGGTCGATACTGTTCACTTTAGTTGAATAAAACTAGTGTAGATGTGAACATCAGTTGTATTTGGGTGTAAGAAGTGGACTCGGACTCGGGCTCGTCCTAGGAGTGGGACGTGACCCTGATCCAACCCAAATACACTACAGTGTCTAAAATAAGACGACTGGATAAATGGGTCCAGTAGGTTTGAATACACTCTGAAGGTTTAAAGGTAAAACATATTTTTTCTGTTCTGTTCTGTCTAATCAGAACGCAATTTGAGTAAATCCTCAATATTTTTTAATAAACAAAACCACAAATTAGAAATAAAGTAGTAAAACATTACCTGGAAGTTTTGTTGTGAACAAGTGAAGGAAAGAGCAGGAACAGAAAATAAGAATGGAGATAAAACACATTTAACAGACATCTTTGTCTCATAAATGCTGTTCGTAGTAGGACCGAGACGCCAGGAGGCCTCGGACTCTGATGAGTAAGTTAAGAAAGTGTTCGTCTACGTTGCTGGGGAGGAAACGCGTTTCACCCCAAATGAGGAACATCCCTGAGTTTCGGTGTATGTGTAATTATTCCAAGTAAACTGTTTAATGTAATAATTCTAAATAAGTATATAAAAATGTAAGTTAACTGGGTGGAGAAGTCACACAGACCAGCTAACAGATGTGTAAGTACACAGTCTAAAATTAAGATTAAAACTGCAAGAAGTGATGACCAGGCCCTCGCAGCGGTCGAAGGGGTTTTTATTGGCTTAAATAACACTCGCCGTCTCCACTATGCGGTGCTAGGTAACGGCTACTTAATTGTATGTTTTGTCGCTGTATATCGTGTAAAACACATCACGGAAATTTCAACTCAGTCGGATGATGTTTGTGCCATAATGAGAATGAATGAGGAGAAAGAGACGACATTTATTCATCTCTTAAGGGAAATGTATACAGCTCAAAGTCCGGATGATTGTACAGTACCATACATCTGACGTCCTTTCACCAGTAGGTATGGCGATACCTCAGCATTCTTACAGATGATCTTATCAAGAACATTGAATAATGTACAGTCACGTTACGACAACCTAAACGCACCGCCACGCCTACACTGTTTGACGATTGTACAACACTTGAACAACTTTTGACCCCAAAGGTCTTTAGATCTCAGTGACCAGTTTTGAAGTTACTCATGGCAAAAATGGGGCCGAAATTGTACAGTTTTTTTTCAAAATGGCGGACTTCCTGGTGGATGTAGGATCTGGCTCCTAGAGGCTTTTTTTGTGCGTCTGGTCTGTGTGTTACTGGATCATCGCTTCTTTTTACAGAAACACTGGATTAACTCCCAACATCGGTCGGGATGTGACTTGGATAGTACGGACCAGACAATCCTCTGTCTCCTCTAAATGACTTTCATTTTTATCTCCACTCAGCTTCAGTTCAAGATTAACAATATAAAGTACAGGAGTTAGGATTATAATAAGGTTTTTGGTCATTGTAAAAATATAATTTTACACAATTTCCAAATTGTATAATTTAAAGAGAGAGCTGGAATAAAGGGATCTGACAAAACACTGTCATACTTGCATTAGATGGATGTTCTTGGTTTATCCATGAAGGCTATACTATGTCTGCTCCTATCAAATAAACCTTTGAGAAATAAATACATTAATACTGTGAGGAAATGCGCTCCAAGATGGGTGAATCATAAACACTTTAGAAACAATATGCACAATACCTGTTACTGCACTTGATACTGATTTGATGTTCATGTTCTTTTAATGTTTAAAGTCATTTTCGCTTGCGTAGGTGGACTGGGCCCAGCAGCAGCTCGTAAAACCCAGAGTAAAGAGGTACGCCCAAAGTGACCCAAACGGCATTCACTTCAATGACCCTAAATGGTCCAACATGTGGTACATCGTAAGTACAATGCAGCAGATGTTCTCTCCTGTCGATAAAAGACGAGCTGTAGATGAGTCTGAGCTGACTCTACTGAAGACCACGTTCTGAAGACTGTCCCTTTGCTGAACGTCCGTCCTCTGCGTCTTCAGTGTGTTTTCATTTTGGTGTTGTGTCTTTCTTCAGCACTGCAACGACAGGAGCAGTCCCTGTCGCTCAGAGATGAACGTTTTGGGGGCGTGGCAGAGGGGCTACACCGGCAAGAATGTGGTGGTCACCATACTGGACGATGGGATTGAGAGAAACCACCCAGACCTGGTTCAGAACTATGTATGTGTGAACCTCATCGTCTGTTACGATGATGTACTGAACCATGGCTTTTTACAGCAGTTGATATGAATGTACATCATATGTGTCAATTTAGTTTTAATGTGTCTTTTTTTTTTTTTATAAATGATTATTTGAAGTTGAATTTTTCTTGTATTGTCCAACAGTCAAAAAGGTCACGAAAAGTATTAAAAAACCACCATAACATTAACACACGTCATCATTTAGAACAGATGAACAACCATCCATAAGAGACAACTGAAAGATGTGTGTCTAGCAGTGTGCACAACACAGTTTCAGTTAGTTATTGTTTTTTTTGTAGAGCGTAGTGTTTTTTTTGTTCAGTTAAACCTAGTTTTTCTTATGTGTCAGTTTTCGCTAACATCTTCGTTTGCGTCGTCAGTTTGTAAACTGTTCCTCTCGTCCTTGTCTTCTGTCAGGACCATCTCGCCAGCTATGACGTCAACGGGAATGACCACGACCCGACACCACGTTATGACTTCCGCAATGAAAACATGTAAGAGGAAACGCAGTGTCTCCATCCTGTCGCTATCAACGTTTAGACTTTATTCATGAAATAGGATAGATGAGAAACAGCACAGATTTTCCAGTCATAGAATATTTTTGCAGTATTCTGCCTTTGAACTTGGCACTGAAGAAGAACAAGCTATAGGTGAAGTTGTCATTTCTGTATTGCTCTCTGTTCATTAGACACGGAACTCGATGTGCAGGTGAAGTTGCTGCTGCCGCTAATAACTCCCACTGTACTGTCGGAATTGCCTACAATGCTCACATAGGAGGTAAAGTTCTCACTTTTTCTCAGTACGTCTCAATACTTTCAAGAGGTGGGTAGACTCTTAAACTCACCATAGAGCCTTTTCACAGAGAACAGCCTTTTCGCACCTGAAAGTTCAAACAAAATTCACGTTTTTGACACTGGCCCCGGTCAGACGCTGCATTAAGACAAGTCTTTGGATATCCAATCTCAAGTGTCCAGCTCTAAATGTGTCTAAAAGTGCATCCCCACACGTGTCTTGAGTGATCTGTTGTGATTGGATCCGACTCTCCCGCTCGATACGCAAATAAACGAGCTCATCTGTAGCCGAAAACATCGGGCGACATGATTTCAAGTTGAACAGACTGACTTTGTCACGTTTCTTTGCAAATTTAATTCACTCGGGTGCTTTTTTTGTTACTCACCATCTGCAGTAGTTGACGCTGGAAATCAATCAATGCACCTTAAATATTGATATGACAACTTTGACCATTCTATTGCATCTCTTGCATGACATAAGCTTTACCAATGATTTAAATTTCAAGCACTTAAAACATGTCGTCAGTTTGTCAAGTGGCCTTTTCTGTTTGGGTGGAGAAAAATGAATGATCAGATCAATCAAAAAGGAATGCATCTTCAGCAAACCATGCGAATGTTTATGCAAACAAATGTCGCAGGCTGTACTTTTACGTCACCGTGTTGCTTGGGACACAGGTATTCGTATGCTGGATGGCGATGTGACTGACATGGTAGAGGCTAAGTCTCTGAGCATCCGACCCGATTACATCGACATCTACAGTGCCAGCTGGGGGCCAAAAGACGACGGCAAAACTGTGGACGGCCCCGGGCTGCTAACGAAGCAGGCCTTTGAGCAAGGCATCAAGAAGGTTTGATAATAAAGGTTAATAATCTGAGCACACTTCAGGTGAACGTTGAAGTGGAATCAGAGCTCCACATCTCTGTGTATTCATGTCAATCCAGGGACGCAAAGGCCTGGGGTCCATTTTTGTGTGGGCGTCGGGTAACGGTGGTCGGCAGGGTGATCACTGCTCATGTGATGGTTACACCAGCAGCATTTATACCATCTCCATCTCCAGCACCACAGAGCATGGGAACAAACCCTGGTACCTGGAGGTCTGCAGCTCCATCATCGCTACAACCTACAGCAGTGGAGAGTTCAACGAGAGGAAGATTGTGAGTGTGGACTAAATGCTTATTTGATTTTTTTTTTTTTACTTTTTCCCACTTTTCAAAACCAGATTCCTTCTGTTTCTAATTAGCACAGAAATCATACCAGGCCCCAGCGTTTTCTCAGAACAGAGAGATGCAGATCTCTACTACAGCAGGGACCCTGAACACATCATAGACTGTTATCAGTGTTTTCAACCCAGCGGCTGCTCACTGAACATTCTGTGCTGGCGATGGATGAGTAGGGTGTGTCCTGCGCTTTTTGGGAAGAACCTGTGGATGGGTTAAGAGGGTGGACGATGATGATGTGGAGCAGAGTAGCGAGGGTAAGATTCACCAATGAAGCTATCCGTCAAAATAAAAGTTTAAAATGCGACTGAAAAAGTGCGCATCAGATACAACTTGAGATCGTTTCTAATTCTTCACACTGATAGAGTCCTATTTGTTTAAGTGTTTCTCAAGCGCGTCTGTCATCTCTGTCGCTGTCTGTGTCTTTATAAACGCTGTGGCGCGTTTTGAAAGTGAAACTGGAGACAGAACACAAAGAATAACTGGTTTAAGGCGAAACCCAGGCCTAGTTGTATTTATCTTTCATCAGGGGCTTTTTTGACTTTTAAAAAGGTTTGTGAAAGTGCCAAGTGTTTTTTTAAAAGTCATAAAGAAACATTTATTATTTGCTATCTATGAAGAACCAGAGAAATCACATTAAACTGTCTACTTGCACATCATCATATTGCATCGTATCGCATTGTGTTGAATCAAATCCTGTCAAATGATATCACATCACAACAGAAGTGAATCGTATCACATCACATTGGTTGTTGCTTTTTACGTTGCCAAAGCATTTAGAAGCAACAGTCTCAGTGATGGAGATGCTCATCCCTAGAGCAGAGCGTCAGGTACTTATCTGCACATTCTGGTTTGAGTTTGGCATCCTAGGAGCATGACGCAGGTTGGTCCTGAGTAATCTGCATCCAATGATGTTTGGACGAACCCCATCAGGCTTAAAGCGGTCTTTACAGCTCCAACAGATATTGAACTTGTCAATAAACTTTATCCCACGGGTGAGATGTCAGCCAAGTATTCAGAGCAAGGAGTCGGCGAAAAGATACGGCTCCTTTTCCCAAGGCTGCAAAGAGACCTGAGGGAGAGTTCAGAGATTCATATTTGGATCTGTGAACTGTGGTGTTTTTAGACCCAGTAAATCAAAGAAAACCAGTTCATATTCATTCTTAAACATCACACATGGACACAGTGTCTGTTTGTCACAGTGTGCAGCTGTATTCAGTAACGTTAATGCTAAAGTTGTTCTTCACATCACATAACTCGTGTTTTATTACTAAATGTTTTTTTGGGGGGGAACCTTTCGCCTCCAGAGAGTTTACCGAGTATTAGTAACATTTCAACAGCTTGTGTTAAACATTATGCTCAGTATAGTTAGTACAGAACGTTAATAGTTTTTAGTCAGCATCAGCCACTGAAGGGTGAGCTCAGTGAAATAAACTGGTATTTTCCATTCAACAACATGAACCGCAGATTAATTCTACGTGCAAGTGTGTGATTTAAAACATTTTCTAAAAAAAAGAAATGGCTAAAAAGTTATAAGTATTTTTTTTTCTTCTCATAATTCTTGCATGAAAGACAGTCGCTGTCAGCGTCTCGTAGTCGTAAGAAGAGCTTGAGGCCAAAATGTATAGAGGCTGTTATGAGGTGTCATTTTTTCTGAATGTGTGGGAGTGTGTGTGGGAGTGGACCAAAGGTCAGCAGAGGTTGTGTTTGCTCGTTTGCTGTGGTGTACCTCTGATGTCACGTGAGCCCATGGAGAATAACAAATCAGATCACCAACCGAGGATACGCATGCTTTATGTGATATTTACAATAGACCGTCGGAGAAACGCTGATGCAGTGTTGAGTCCACTCAGTTATAGACTAACTGTGAGAACTCAGACGTGGCCTGGTCTTGGCTCTACTTCTGTGCCTCTTTATGGTCCCACACAGTGTCAGTCAGTGTAAATATTAGGCTTTGGCTTGTGTAAAATCAGAGTTACGACTCCCCGGTGCAGTATGTGGGGTGGAGGTCGGTCCAGAAGTCAGGTCGGTTGTGGGAAGGACACCACACAGAGCAGTCATGAATTGGAAAACAAACTAAAACGTGCATTTTTTTTTTTTCCTGCAGATCCTTCAACAATCTGAATTCATTCATTTAAAATATGAGGCTTAAATCACTCTTTTAAAAGTCTCAAAAATGAAAGGACATGGGAAGTAGAATTTTATGAATCGCTTAATTATAATGGAGGGGGACAGAGCAGTCAGCATGTCCGTCTGTCCGTCTGTCCTCACCATCAGTCATGTGTTGAAGTGGTTCTTGTTCTGCCCGTTGTCTGTCGGTCTTATATACGGAATGAAACTAAGCTAACATCGGTAACGAGCACCGTTTTCTGATTTAGTGAGGTCCAGGGGGACATGAAATCCAGAGTAACTGGTAACATCATAACCCTGTTTTTCTCACAGGGTCTGTATGAGAAAATACAACTTTGAATGAAACTGCAGATTCTGAATACAGTTAATACTGCTTCCTCAAAAGGAAAGGGCTACGCCTTTAAGTGTTATAAGGATCTGCCGTTTCATTTTGTTTAGTGCCTTTTTCTCACCGGTATGATAACGATGTACTACATCCAGCAGTGCAATATTGTCCAAATAATGCCTCAGAGGGTGTAGCAACACCAGACAGAGGGTTAGTAAGTAAATCAACAAAAGTCAAGATCAGGATCAACTTTCAAGGCTTGATTTACTCCCATTGCTGCAGAAATGCTCTACGTTGTCAAGTACTGTAGTGAAGTAAAATATTGGCATCATTATGGCAAGAAAACGATCAATAATTGACAACATTAACAGTTAGAGTGTAGGTAGAGAAAGTGGATTCTAAAAGGTTTCATTGAATGTTCAAAGACTGACTCAAACCCTGAAATGTTTTTTTTTCTTTCTTCTTCTTTCTGCTACTTCCCTCGTGCTGCAGGTTACCACCGACCTGCGGCATCGCTGCACTGACGGTCACACCGGAACCTCCGTCTCTGCTCCCATCGTGGCCGGGATCATAGCTCTGGCTCTGGAGGCAAAGTCGGTCGCATTTGTTTTTGTCGTGTTCTGAAATCGGTGACAAATCTGTGACGGTGCATTTGAATTCATGTATTTAATAGAGACTGTGCAGTTGACATAGTCTGAAAACTGATGCTGCACGTTGAGTTTGTAGCTATTGATAATTTGCAACCCTTGTCCCGACTATTACGTACACACTTAATCTAAATATACAGTTTTCATTCATAAAACCACGTGGTTTGCTTTTAGGCAGCCTTTACATTTTGTTTGTGTCCTTGCGTCTTCCCAGTCTTCTACTCACATGGAGAGACGTTCAACATCTTCTGGTGAAGACGTCCAGACCTGTCCACCTGAAAGCTGACGACTGGAAGACCAACGCTGCCGGACACAGAGGCACACTGCATTCTACCTCTAATACTAACATAGTACATTGACTGTTTCGCACTTTGTGACGAGGGATGGAAGTCAGTGCTTCTTGTTGTGTTCGCATCGTGTTGTATTTTGTAATCGGTTTGTGTTTCGTCACAGTCAGCCACTTGTACGGCTTCGGTCTGGTGGATGCAGAGGCCATGGTGCTGGAGGCGTCAAAGTGGAGGACCGTCCCTCCTCAGCACACCTGCACCCAGATACCTGAGAGACAAACCAGGCGAGGCTTCGGGTTTACCGAACACCTTACAGAAGAGCTGTACTTTAATAGAACCTTCAGTTCAGTCTTTGTTATGATCCCATAGGTGCAATTTGGTTGCAGAACAACAGCCAGACAGATAAACAAAAACGGAGACGAAGCATATCACGGTGCACTTCTGAGAAGATAAAAGAATACATTTATACAGTAAATACATTAAAAAACAAAAGAATTGAGAGTTTAAAACCTAAAAAGAGAACACTTGGGCACGTTTACGCAATTGGGACGACAGAAAAATATCCTAAAACCGAGTCTGAACCCTCAAGCAGCCTTTGAAGATCTGTCTGTAGGTGAGGACCTGTCAAAATGTCCTCACTTCGTAGGTCAGGTCCTCACTTCAAACGTTAAAAACTCCAACTGGCTCTCACATGACCGCCATACAAGAGCTCCACGCACACACAGTCGTAGTTTGATCTTCCTTCGCCTGCAGCACATTAAACTGATGTGTAAGCTTATCTCTGCCTGACTGAGAAGTGGAAAATATTTAGTCAGTGTACATGTCAGTGCAATTGCTTTTGGCCGCGTCAAAGTGTGTTTCTGTATGTGTGTGTTTTGAATCACGAACAGGTGTCTGCGCGTAAGATTAATGACAGATGTTTTGGCGTCGTCTTCACTTTGGATGTCTTGTAAAAAAAAAAAAAAAAATTCTACACTTATCTGTGGTTAAAGGGAGCAGCAAATTGGAAGACCTCAAACACCTGGCTCATGTTCAGCCACTGTTATTCATGGAAATTAGTACAGACACAAAGCAAGCGAATGCCTCGCCATCTCCAGTTGAACTTTCCTCATAGTTTCTGCAGTCTATGTTCGATTAGCTGTATAGTCAGAGACCTGTGCACCAGCAGTGAATGTGTGCCGTACGTGGATGTTTGCACGACATCTGAGAAAGTTTAAGGAGAGTGTAAAGCTACTGTTAGCTTCAGCAGAGCGTCAGGGGTGGTTAATCTTTTGAATATCCCGAATATCCTTACGTTTTTCACAAGCCAAAGCAGATTCACAGCTCCTTCATTTACCCGTTTACTGCATCTTTGTGGAAGCAGAAGTTAATCTTATAACAACTCATCCCTTTTCAAGATTAAAAAGAAAAATGCCTTACATTTCAATTTAGACTATTGTATTTAAAAGAGAAAATCAAATATCCACTTGTTTTTTTTTTTTAATTAAACCCATTTCTGAAAACATACTCGGACCCACTTCTGAGACGACACCAGTTGTAAAATGGTGCTTATGTTTCTGCATATTCAGGCACATCCATGCTGGTCAAAGTCTGAACAGCA